>JABUIW010000019.1:16059699-16093144 GCA_013363375.1 Menidia beryllina
CCCCCCCCCCCCCTTCAGCTCAGCCACCCGGGGGCACACAACACCCTCTCCCCCTGTGCCCAGCCAGCTCCGATCCGTTGCCTCTTCTCTGCTCTTTCTACGCACTGCCAAGATTCGTAAACTTTCTCTTTCTCTCTAAACTTTTCTCTCTTTCTCCCTGTTATTTGAAACCAATGGCACCCGTCTGTACCCTTAGTTCTCCCCATCACACCCGTTGGGTACCAGCGCAGATATCGGTTGCTAAGCAGTTTTAAGCCCTTCCCCTCCTCGTTTTGGTTGGGCCCCGCTTCCCTGGGCTGCTTGCATAATGGGTAAATAAATTTGCGCAGTGCTCTACTTTTCTAATGAGGACAATGTCACGTGACCAGGCCGTGCTTAAGTTAAGTAGTTTGAGGGATCGATTCCATTATCCTCTCGGCACAGGAATCAATGGAAGCCGTGCTAGGACGTGCTGGGTATGTACCAACTTACTTTACTGCCGTCTCCCTTATGCCCGCAAACAATTTCTCTCAGTAATGGGTGTTTTTAAAAAGTAGCTTTGTTTTAAACAGTGGTTTGTTTTGAAAGGAGTATGAGTGAAAGATTCAAGGTTTTTTTCTAAATAGGGTTTTGCGTGCGAATGAGGACAATCTTTGTGGAGGAATTGTGGAGGAGGCTTTTTGTTGTTTAGGCTGATTTATTAAGTAAATCAAAGGAGCTATCATGCCAAGGTTTTCTCTGATGAAGGCCCTTTCTAAGAACTTTTTTACATTTATTTAGTGGAAATTGCTAGAGTACAATAGTAAATGCTTTGTCGGTTTTAAGAAAAATCCAAAGACCTTCTTGGATTCTGAGTGGTTTGGAAATGACTTTCAGTTTATTCCACCATTGAACGACTGACAAAACAAAAAGCTTAATTCTTTTAAATTAGAAGACAACACAGACATTTCCCCATTAGAGATCAGCTTGGAGAGATTTCAGAGGCTTAGCAGGTTTTTTTAGTTCGTCAGAAACGCAGTTGAAAACGGGCCGTTTTTCAGCAGAGGCCAAAACATCTTCATGGGGTCCTCTGATTTTGGACGCCAGATGGTGGAATCGCCCGTTAGGCCGCCATGACGGGCCCTCTGAAGCAGAGCAAGCCATGTGTGACTTTGCACACTTGCTTTTAAACTGGCACACTGTCCATTTCCCCGCTCCTCTCCATGCTATTATACGATTACTCAAAGTCCCTGCGGTCTGGTCAAATAGTCGTAAAGTTTCAATGTGTCCTCAACAACAGCTGACAACAATGATGGGTCTACTGTAATTTCTAATACCAGTGTGACGGATTAAACAGATAGTTGTAAAATAATTATAGTAAATACCAGAGCTTTATAGAATTGCTATAAAGTCTGGTCTGTAACCTTTTGTTCTGCCATCACTGAAGAAGACTCTGTCACCAACGTTCTTACCTAGCAGATCATCTGTTCAGGGTTTTTTATTTTATTTCATTTCTTCCTTGTTAAAGGGCAGAAAGAGTAATTTAGAGAATAAGCCATAGCCGGAATGTGTAGTGAAAGGTGATTGGTAGGCACTTGAATGCTTGAAGGCTCATGTATGTTCCATTTGAAAGTGAAATAATTCAGTAACAGAGAGAGTACATCATAAAAAATCTCTGTTAAAAGTTAGAATTTTGCAATCGATTGGTAACCTTTGCAAGACGAAGGAGCAAGCATTCATAACATGTAGTGCACAATAACGGGATTCTGCTGTTAACTGTTTGGGTTGTTTGAAATTACATCAGTTTGATGAGAACTAACCAAAATGTCTTCTGTGGTCTAAATCTGCTTGTGGAACCTACAACAATAGTGGCCTTATTCTTAGTTATACCTGAACAAACTCTTTGTGATACACAGAAAAACAAGAAAAAACAGAAAACGGACCGTATCATGCAAGTAAAGAACCAATGATTTAGGTGGGTCCCGAGGTCAGTTGGAGGTTGTCAAACCCAGTCGTAATGTGCGTTGTTAATATGCTTCAGGCCATCGTGCGGGCAGATGGTTCCGTCTTTTTTTGGCCGTTTGGGGTAAATAAAACTTAATGGTTCATACAAAGGCAAAAGAAAACAGGGTTTAGTTTCTTTTCCTCTTTGACGTACGAGATATTACATGGTGACAGTGATGCTCAAATGGTTTGTAGTACATCCTGTGATTGACGCAACGCTTCTATATCGCGTGGAAAGAGGCGGTATGATTAATTCATACACAGGCGTGTGTGTGTGCGCACCTATGCTTTTCAGGGCCTTGTCAGTTCCAGTATATTCCCAGGTACGGACCACTACTTCGGGATGCGGTGACAGGTTTTTTCATTTTTCCATTAGTGCAGATGCTCGGTTAATTATTGTGACGAGGACTCGTACTTTGATCACCCCGGTCCAATTAGCTCGTTTAATTCCACAGACGTACATGTCTACACGGCATGGATTGTACGAGGATTACTGCGTGAGGGTTGAGTCGTCGTGGCAGGTCGGTGTCGGCCTTGCCTTTGTAGTTCTCACCCCACACCGTGGAGGATGAGTTGCATTAAGCTGATGCCGGTGGGTTTGTACATGTTCCTCAAGAAAGCTTAGTGTGCAGCCCTTTTGAGATGATCCCGCTTGCAGATCAGATCTTGTAAAATGTTAGCTTGACTCGGCAGATAATGGGCAACTTATTTTATTAAATCGTAGTTGAGTGAAGAGGAAAGCTTACTGGATACTCAAGATCACATTAACACGCTGTTGCAGCCCAATTCGTATAAGATTTTTGTCTATTTCCGCTACAGAGAAAAGCTAAAGAACAACAGGACTCCACCAACACGACAAAAACGAGTCCACACCTTTTTTTTCCCCTGCATATGTCTGAGACCCCCCTCCCTAGTGGCAATAACACCCAGTGTGTCCCCCATTGGAGCTGCTCTTATTTGGCTTTTTTACACTAATAAAGAGTCACCCCACAAGTTTTTCTGTTCCACAGATCCTTGATTAACTTTAAGGCTGAAGTTTTTTCTGCCCTGGTTCCTCTACCGCTAATGGCTCCAGTAAACTCCTGTGCACTCTACCCGGGGCGAACCTGTCATCTCCCTCCGATCCTCATTATTGCCATCTTATTGGATCTGGGTCTCGACGTTTTGGTCAGGACAGGTGCCCTACTGCTGTTAAGCGGTTCTATATTTAGACACGCACACCTTACCGGACGCGGACCTCGGCAGAGCTAGTGAAAAGGGTACTACAGGTCATTTTCCTTCGTCGCTGTACCTTTTAATCCACTTTGGTGAGAGAAGCATTAGGTCTGGGGTTGAAATGTAAGCAGTAATCTGACTGACTGGCCGAAAGATGCAAGTCAACAGATGGTAATTATTTACGCTTTTTAAAACAAACAATAGTGGTCTCAATTAAATTACTAAGGTAGTCTGAGTACAGTAAAGTACAGTATAAATACAGTTTAAATGTTGTACTTTAAAGTATGTTAAGGTTTGGTGTAAAAATGAGTGATTGATGGAGTTAAAGGTAGCATGCAGAGCTTTTCTGCGTGCCACAACATGAGGATGCATCCTAAGTGCAAGTTTATTTTCCCAACCTTGACTCTTAACAGCTAAGTTTTCCACACACGTCCTTCAAATTACTTAAATTGGGCAGTTGTTCAAATGTAGAGTTTTTTTTACTTGTTATTCCACATCTGAATTTATGGTTTTATGAGTGCTTGTTTGTGGTGCCAGTTGATTGTTGGATTTGTTGCATATTTTACAGAATGGGAGCTTAAAATCCTAAATTATGCAGCGTCTTGGTTCTGTATGATAATTTTTTTACATGAATTAATCAGAACTCAGTTACGTGTCGCTGTGCATTTCTCATTGTAATATATGTGTGTGTGTGTGTGTGTGTGTGTGTGTGTTTAGTATGAGAGAGGGAGAGTGAATAAGAAGTCATACCTTTTAAAAATTATGCATATGGCACCTGCATTGCCCTCTGAAAGGGCAATGATGAACCAAAGGCCAATATAATGCCGTCTAAATGTTCACCGTGAGGTCTTTGGGACTGCAAATATTAAACTCTTACGAATATCCAACAGTTAGTATTATGCAAAATCAAAAACTCCCCATTTCCCCACTCCTGAGATTGTACATGAGTGGATAATTGAAGACTATTTTGTTTCTGTGGGCATTATTATCTTGTCCACCGTGTTTGTGGTTAGCCATTTTAAAGTACTGTTTTGTTAGACATTTGTTTGTTTTTAAGTCTGGAGCCAGATTTGAAACTAGTTCAAGTATCTTCTTTAGTTGTTAACTGCACACTAGGTTCAACATGGGGGTGATGCTTACACTAATAAGTTGTTTAGCAGCAAAAATTGTATTATTTCTAACATTTATTTCGCACTCAAGATGAATTGCATCGTAACAACTTATGTCAGCGTTCAATTAGGTGGATGACGTGAAATGAGAAAAAAAAGACATGCACATATATTTGCCCATCTGACAGAGCCACATTCACTGGACAGAAGTGGAAGTTCCTTGTATGATGATTTAATTAGACGCCACTGTTATACAATCAAGATTTTATTAGAGCAGAGCAACAGAAAATGCTTTTAGCATGTAGTCTTAATGGATTTCCAATCTTAGTTTCCAACACATGTAGACACATGACATAAACAGAAATATATCGTATAATGAGCATTGAAACTAGCAGCAGTGTCTGTTCCTTTTTTATCTTACCTCTAAACTTTCCAAATTGTTTGCTACTACTAACTATGCTATTGTGTTCCAAAACACTAAAGCAAGAGACAGGTTTACTTGGACAACATGAGGTCCTGTGCATGTTCCCTATGGGGTTTCAACAGTGAGGTAGACAGAAGATGTGAACCATCAAGTGAATAAAGTCATTTGCAACTTGTCATTTAAGAAATTCACAGCTCTACCTTCAATTTTGAAGGGTGCTGGATTGGAAAGCATCCTTGTCAGCAACTATTAGGTCAAACGCAGCGAGAGGCCCGGCCTGTCCATTTGTATCAAGTTTATGAATTGGATGTCAATACAACAGCGGTCAATGTGTTAGACGGCGAACTGGGACGTGTCGTGTTCTCGGGAGATGTGACCTCTGAGGATGCTAAGGAGCAGAAGCCAACATGCTTGTTTGTTCAGGAAGTTTGCAGGAGATTTGTGCTGATGAATTAAAAGTGGCAGAGCAGTGGTGCAGAAGATTCTCTAAGGGTCAGGGTGAGAAAATCCTCAGGAGAAGAGAGAAGTTGGTGCTCCATCTTGCCACGAAAGTCATGCTAAAGGCTTTTTAAAAAATTTTTTCAGTAATTTTTTTCAAAAAGGCAGTTATGTCACCCTTTTAATCACAATATTCTAACCCTGATAGTAGTTGCGCATCTAGAGCATTTAATTATGTTAGAAATAGCTAAGATATCAAACATTTCAGATCTCTATTTATGTATCAAGTAATAGAAACACTTCAATTTCATGCCTTTAACATTTTATTCGCTATTATTTTCTTCCTACATATTGGTTCTCTACCTTAACTTTCTGTTTCCCATTAGAATTTACCATCATCCAAACAATTTAGCCAAATAAAAGAAAGCTAACATGGTAACCATGGCTGCAACATAAGGCCTTTGTCACGTATGTCTTTCAACCTAAGATTGATGTGTCTTTGTCATGTATCGTTTACACCAATCTGCAACTGATATGCCTCTGACCCAGCAAGAAAGCTCGTAACGGAGACCAAAGGGGCTTTGTGTGGAAGGCCCAGTTGACATCTCAGAATGGGCCTCTGGAAGCAGCGTTGTCACTCAAAACCTGCTTGTTGTCTAACAACACACACTGGTGTGGCCCTGAACTGCTTCAGGGATGTCTTTTTCACAAATATGTCATGATCAATTTGTCCCAGCATGCACCACTGCGTGACATATGTTGATGTTACAATCACAAAGGGTGTGATAGGATATTCTCCTGGAAGGAGCGTGATGTTACCACAAGACGACAAAAGTGTGAAGGCCTGTAGACTGTATGTAGGTAACTAATAGCTCTAGTACACTTTTACCAACTTGGTACAACTCAACTCTTGTACCCTTTTCTTTTTTTATGGCTTTCCATTAGACAGCAGCACCTTGTACTACCCCAGATTTGGCACATATTTTGCCTGAAGCCAATAATCTGATGTCCACATACTGCCACTTGAGAAGTTTCTCTTTCTCAAGAGTACAGTAATATAGTAATTATTGTGACAGGTCAATGCAAATTACGAGATCAGGAATTTAGCAAACTTTAGCTGTGGTTTTAATACCTTTGTTATGCTTTTATTGAAAAAAACAACAACCAGCCAACACAGGTCTTGTGAAGTATTTCAGCAGACCACGGAATATTCTGGTTAGATAGAAACGCATACAATCAGGCATTAATTTCTACAGATTTTATAAATCCAAGTGTGCTTTTATGTCGATGCATGTCTGGGTGGGTTTGAATTGAAATTGCCTTGATTTGAAACTTCTTATACAGGTCAAATTTGATGCAGGTTGGCCTTTAAAGTCATTTTTCACATTTTTTCGGAGTGCAGCAGAATGAAGGGAAGAGCCATTACTTGTCTGAAAGCCACTTGTGTGGCCATTTTGAGCAATCAGACCGCCCATCCATTTTCCATACCGCTTATTCCCGACGGGGTTGAGGGGGCGAGAGGCGGTAAACACCCTGGACAAGGCCACTGGTCCATCAAACAACCACACAGACTTTCACTCCCTCCAAGGGGCAATTTAGATTGTCCAATTAACCTAGCGTGCATGTTTTTGGATGGTGGGAGCAAGCACCCGGAGAGAACCCACGCAGACACGGGGAGAACATGCAAACACAAAATCATCAATCAATCAACATCTTGCTGTGAGTCAACGGTGCTTAGCAATTACACAGAAGAGAGAAAAAAACCATTGGATTACTGTCACAATTGCTCTTTTCATGGACTAGCATTGTTTTCTTGGAGTCCACATCTAAAAAAAAAAAGCGGGTAAATGATGATGCAGATTTCAACAGGTTTTAGAAGTAGATCACAGAGTGTTGAACCGGATGAACCTGTCAGCACCAAATTAAAGTCCGCTGCAGTCTCAGGGCAGCCGACTGATATATTCAAAGAGCCGCCCAGTGCAGTGACCCTGCATCTGCCAGCCTTTTCTGTTTTAATTCCTGTCTAAAATACAGCACATTCTTGAGCTCGAGCATCTTAATAATCCCCGCGACGTGCTAAGGAGTTAGCAAAACATTAACTTGCACGGACCGCCACAAGTTTGTATCTCTAATTAATAGTGAAGCAGATGGGCAGTTGATCCTTATTCCTCTGGTACCTTTTTATGAGGAAGGTGGTTCTTGGAGGCCTTACTGCAGGAAGCTAACAGATGTCCCATTTGAGGCGACCTGTGCTGGGAATATCAAGTGCCTGCATGGTGCTTGTTGGCTTCTGTAGGAAGAAGACAGGCTGTTTGCTAAGTGCTGCCCCGTGGGGGGGGATCAAACTTCTCTCACAGCCATCCCACCCCGACACCATAAGATAAGTCACATAACGCACCAACACTGATTTATCGTGGATCACGGGCTCGCTTGGGCTATTTTTTTTTACATCTATGATAAACGGAAGCAGTAATAAAGTTTCTGACACATTTGATATGTGCGGCGTTGCTCTGAAGGTGACCGTGAAAAGGCGAGACACAGGACGTTGGATTTAAGAACTGGCATGTGGCGTGAGAGTTTTCTAGTCCAGAGAAACAGATGCCAGCTCTTGGACTAAGTGCAACATCCTGAAGGACTTTTCGCAGCGTTAGGCCATTTCCCTATCTCTTTGATGTTGTTGTTGACATCATCATCCTTTCATCATTGATTCATAGTTTCTTTTTTTCTGTTCAACTTAAAAAGAAACAAAAAAAAAAAGGCAAAAAGTACCTAAATACTCAGGTCACTGTGGCATAGATTTAATTTAGGAAAATGTTAAAGTCTTCCACCTACATTTTAGACATTTGTTCCTACATATAGATTTATGGATTCCATGTTTTTTTCTGAATTACTTGCAAAGACTTTAATCAGACATGAACATTGTTCACTTGCATAAAAAGATGTTGGTGATAACATCTTCGAAACCTGAAGTTACTCTGCTGTTTCTCTTGTTAAAGCTTTTTGCAGCTTTCCCATGAGTCCAGAGGTTTTTAATGACACTAGAAAGGACTTCACTAATGACTGTAATTAAGGTTCATCTAGCCATTTCATGTGCGTATTGGAAAAAGAAAAAAAAACTAAATGAAAAGCTCCCTTGATAAGCATATGAAACTATAACTAATACATAATGCATAACTCCGACCTGTTTTAATTTAACTGGGTGTCATCTGTTGTGCTTACAGGAGAGCGTGCTTCAGCTTGTCACTAATGATTTGTTGTGCGAGTTGTGTGAGTTGTGTGCATGTGCGTGCGTTTTATTTTTTGATTGATAACTGCCCAGAGATCTCCTGGAGGCTCCGTCTTCATTTGCTATATCCCGACTGTCACTCTCAATTTAGTAGCTGTTCTTTCTCCTAGAGGGACGGCCAACCCTCTGATCATAGTCTTGTTTCCAGAGAGTCTAGCTTGAACCGTTATTTAAAGGTCAACTATCTGCCTAAATCGGTTCTATTTTCTTAAGTTACTTCACCATTCTAGCAGCGAGCTGATGATGGGTTGATCTTTTGTTTTTGCCTTTTCGCAAAAAAAAAAGGCTGCTTTTCTTTTCGGCCGCGTTTAACCTTGTGTAAAAATAAAAATGGAATTGCATCACACTAGAGTAAGCTAATGCGAGTGCTGGACGCGTTTCAGTGAGCTGCGGAGCCTGCCGAGCTCTGCCACTGTTGCCTACAGTAGAAGGGCATCAGGTTGGCCAGCTTGAGCTTAACGGACTTGCCAACTGAGAGGGAAAAAAAACAGGGGGAGGATAATGACTGACTAGATGATCTTGAAAAAAGGACTCTATCCAAAATAAGAGACCAGGCGGGCGAAAGTGCAACTGCGATTGAACGTGTCCGTCCAAGTTACAGCCGTCGCACCTTTCTTGACCAATCATCTTTTGGGGATTTTCGGGAAAACGCCCGCTCTGAGTGACAAGCTGCAAAGCTGAATCGCATCACAGGAGCTTGAAGCAGAGGTGACCCACGAGAAGTACGCTCGGAAGTTCCCGGCCTCGAGGATTTGGCAGTGCCGGCGACACCGGTTACTGACAGATGTCGATGCCTCGAGTAAGCCAGTCGGAGCTTCCTGTTCAGTAATGAACAGATGTGGGAGAGAATGCAGTTGAATGAGCCAGCCCTCTTGTCTGTGGACAAGTTGGCATTAACCTACTATAGATAGGAATTTGATACATGCAGGATACTCAGATCACCCTCACTCATCCTCCTGGCTGTTCTGTCTTAATGCAATACCGGTGTGAGAGTCTGAACTTGTCACTGTACAAAGTTAAGTATGCTGGTTTAGTTGGATCTATACTTGGAGCATTTATAATTACAACTCATTTAAATTGTAATACTTGTATAATTCTAGTAAATCTAAATCTAAATTTTCCCCAATTTAATAAAATTTCTTATTGAAGCGATTTTAAGCTGCAGGTTGTTTTTTTCTCCAGTTTTAAACAAATTAAACTCTGTATTCTCGCTCCTGAAAACACACATGTGCAAGTGCTTGTGTGCTTTGATTTTCTATCAAGGAAAAGATGTTTTTGAGACAGTTGTTAATCATTTGGACTGACTGGTCAAATTGACTAGTGGTGGACCTTTGTGTGGTGATATTTAGTCTCTGAGTCTGTCCATATTTAGACCAAAAACCTACTATATGCTGATGAGATTATGTTTTTATTTATTATTTTAGTCATGTCTTTGGAGAAAAAGTCATTTTGTCATAAGTTGAATACACCCAGTTTGACTGCTTTCCCTATATAAAATGTTAGAATACACTCTCATTTGCATTTGTAAATGCAACACAGAAAGTCTGGCTTCTTCCTCTCCATCATCACGCATGACGGCGTTCTCTGACTAAAACTGAAGAGGCACAGAAACAACTGTTGTCTTGGTTTGCCTTTGTGGGAACCAGCAGGTGGTCCTGTTTTGTTACATCTTCCACAAATTCCCTTTTGCCGCTTGGGGACGCCTTCCTTTGCTTTGCTTTCAAACAAATTAGTCGCATTGTGGGAAGCCTGTAATTAAAACTCTCCTCTTCTTCTCTGCTGACCGGCCTCCAGCTATTTCCAGGTGTAACAAACCAACACGATACCCTGCATGCCGCGGGCAACTGCCGATAACTCGGAACTCATCTCGGAGTTCTGCAGCCCCCCCCCAACAAGACGCTGTGTCCAGTTTGTGTTTGTTGGCAAGCCGTGCCTGCTATTGTCAGAAGCGGTCTACAAACGAAATAAGGGATGAAGCTAGCAGATGAGGATGCAAACTAAACGGAACCTGCCAACTCGTATGCTAAAGGCTACATTTGATTGAGAGACTCAGCAGGATGGAGCGGCTTTGTATTTGTCTCCATGATGGGGACAAAGCCGACAAGGATGCGTGGCGTTTTACCCCGCATGCATCTCTATTAGCTGCGTGAGTGATGGAGATGGGGAGGGGGGAGCCAAACATGTGACGAGGCAGAAATATTTCTTTTCCTCGTTCTCTTTTGTCTCCTGTCAGGTGAGATAAGCCCACCGTTAGTCAACCGGAAAGCCGCGGCTGAAGGGTGTTCCGGGGTAATATTGATACATTTGGAGAATCGGCTTCATCCTCACAGGCTATTATGTTGACTTATGGAATGGATTGTGATCCAAATGGAGCTGTTGGACTTAGTCAGCAGATGCTGCTACTGTCAGTGATGGAGAAATCATTCCAGGCGGCTGGAGGGCCGGTTGGGTAGTGAGGTATTCTATCCGCTGGTGTCTTGATCCGGTAGTATTTCAGCGTTTAACACTCTTTGATCAGTTAAGGATCGATTAAGCTATGCAAACCGACGTCTGGAGGATTTTTTCTTTTAATCCACAGCCTTAGGGGGGGTGATGAATTTTTACAAAGCACAGGTGGTGCTTTCTATTGGTGGTTGTAGAGGTATGCAAAACCCTTTGCCAAGTAGAACTAACAAACGTAAAGCACTGTGATATGAAAATTATGGGTTAAGTAGGACATGGTACTTGAATTAAACTACTTGATTTACCCCCCTGTGGCTCTCAAGAGGGACTGGGGAACCAGGATGCCCAGTGTACATCTCTCAGGGGAGGATATGAGACCTATCCCGCTAGGACTAGGCTTAATGGCCATTCTCTGGAGCAGTTGGAGGATTATGTCTCTCAACTGGCATTGGAACAACTTGGACTTTCTCCCATAACAGGTAGACGTGGAGGCTCGGAGACAGGATTTTCCAGGGATGTCTCATTTCCCCCTGATCTGGTAGGGGGATAAGCAGTAGAAACAGTTTGAAAAGCGTAAATATAAATGAAAAGATGAATACCAAAAAATAACTGTGGTAAAGTCCATTTCCCTTAAGTTACAGGAAAACACCACATAACGCCAGGAACCACATCATACATGACATTACTGCCATGTGTCACAAATTAAGTGGCATGTTGCTATTCATTTTTTAGGGTGGACAATAGCTCTTGAATCTGGTCAGTGTCTTGGTGACCAGGATTCACATCGGGAGTAGTTTTAGATACAAAAATACCGTATTCATAGACTGTTAAAAGTCACATGGATACAGTGTTCATGTCATCCATTCAGACTTGTAATGTGAGATTTTTTTCATCATAAGGTGAATGAATTGATTTAGAGTAAAAATCTAACACTCGTTTGTTCTTTTTAAGGGATCCAAAGTCAAATTCAAGTAGGAGGTAATGACAGTAATAGATGGTGCAGAGGGTGGTACCTGGACAAGACACACTCACAGACTCGGCTAACAAACTTATCCAAAACGCGGACAAAACGCCAACCAAATTCATTTAAAGGCCCTCCACCAATGCTAAACAGACTTAGTCATTAAGAACAACAACAAAAACAATGGCCACATAAGCCAACTCACATAAGACATCCAACTGGTTTAAAAGGGGTAATTCTGACTCTTCACTTACGCACACTTTCTCTTCCTTGATTTCTTCCTTGTCTGTCTCCAGTCGGTCTACTCTAAGTGCCCCCCCTGCTGGGCCCCCCAGCTACTATTGCTTCTTCTAATCCAAATCCACTGCCTGGATCTAAGTGGCTCATCTGACACGTCCTTCACTATTTTCCTCACACTCCACTCACACCCCAAAACCCTCGACGAGGACACAGCCCACTTTGCTACAAATCCTCTACATCCCACTTCCACTGGACAAATCCTAACTTCCCAACCTCTCTGCTGTGCTTCCGTCCATAGTTCTACATGCTTTAGCTTTTTCCTTTCATACGCTTCTTCTATTAAGTCCTCCCCGGGAACTCTAGTCGGCTCTATGACTTTCGTTCTACTCCCAGAAAAGCTAATTGAACAAGATTATGTTTAGAAGGCTCTTTAAAACAAAGCCTTTGCTCCGCATGGATTAACCTAGGCCCCCATCCTGATCTAATCTTAACTAAGTATAGTAAATGCCTGGCACAACCTTGAACATTTTTACTAATGATATTTCTTCCGTAAGTTCAAGTGGCTTTCCAAAATATAAGTAAAAATAAACTTTTCTTTAAGGTCTTGTGACTGTGAATGTGTGTATATATATATATATATATATATATATATATATATATATATATATATGCAAGGTGGAATTTTGGTCAGAGATAAAGGCAAGATATTAATGTTTTAATTAAACGTGACAACCCAGATGCATCTCATTTGCCATAGAGATGAACTTTGTAAATGATTAAGCGGTAAATAATATTCAGCTACAAGGTCATTCCGTGGTTCCTTCACTGTACCCTGCACAGCTGTCTCAACTCATTCCTTGTGACAGTGTAGCTGCATAGACGAAACTCTCTAAGCCAGACCTCTCTCTCTTTCTCTCTCTTTCTCTCTCCCCTTTTTTGTTTAATCGTAAAATCCACCCAATGCTTCTGATGTCGGCCTCTGTCTGCCTCTCCTTGAGGCAAAACCTAAACGGGGGGTTAAAAAGATAGGGGAAAAAATGTATTTTCAGATGTGGAGATGTGGCATGAATTTATTTTTTTAAAATCTTTTTATTCCCATCAAATTAGATAATCAACTGGGGTGGGAGGGGGTACAAATTGAACACCTACTCAGCCAGGAAACGCCGTTTCCCTTGTTGGTATAACCTCTAGTTTCTAATGTGTTACATAACATGGAAAAAGATGGGGAGGCGGGCCTCACTTCTTGATTATATTGTTCAAGTCTGGCTCATGAACTGACACTACTTAAACGGAATCAAAATGAAAAACGCTCTGCTTTTTTTTTCTCCCCCCCCCCTAAATTCACACCGACGCAGTGCACTGGAAATGATTACACACTGCAGCTGATTGCTTCTCAGTCCTCCGACTGTTTGGCCTTTAGGTTTCGCTCCCCCCCGCTTTTGTCAAAGAGGCAGCCTGCGTTTAAAGCCTCGTTGGCCAAAACCGCCACACGACCCCTTTGACAGCAAATTGCTGCTCTGGCATTTAGCAGATCAGACGCGCGGAACGGGCTCTGGAGCGCCAATACATCATTATGCGGAGGAGGTGTCCTCCAGCAGAGCGCCGAGATCCGTGGGCCTCGTTTCGTCCGGCTCCTGAACGCACCGCGGCTTATTAGCATGCACGACCACAGGTCGTTCCTCCTCTCTCCCGGCGTGCGTCTGGAGCCAGAGCCTCGGCGTGGGGCTCCGGCCCGCTCTCATTAGGCTTAAGCCAGAGCTCGGTTGTCCGATTGTTTTGTTATGATTGCCCGCCTCGGAAAAACGGCGGGATGTGAAATCACCTCCAGCCTTTCCAAATGGTAATTTGGAGCAACTCGTGATGGATGGAGCCGAAATGAGAGGATGTTAGAAAAGATTAGTAGATATGCTGGAGATGACTGTCAGAGGATTTAGAATGCATCCCTTTGAGCTGTTAGACAATATGCCAACATAACAAAGTGACAATCGTTTGTATATAATTCATAATTTATAAGATATGAAAAGCAAAGAATATAGTGTAGTGGTGTAGTATCTGACTTAATTAAATTTGTATGATATTGATTATAACATGCCATACTGAATACACAGTGGGTTGCCTGGACCGATAAGAATTGAACCGATTGGTTCATTTCAGTCCCATTTGTTTGGATGTAGGGAAAAAATAAAGGGTTGAAAACATTACCAGCATGTGACTTTTAACCATGGCAGTGCTTAACCCTAAAAAAATGTAAAAGGAACTTTAAGTCCAATCTTTGTTTTTTAACCCATTTGGTATTCTTGAACATACAAATTCTGTGCTCTGACAGTTCAACGTAATGGCCTGTGGCCTTTGATGGCATTGTTACTGTAGAACACAAGTTATATTCTACATGTATACCTACAAAGTTTAGAAAATGACCTAAAGGTTTCCTCTGGGATCAATCTCAAAGATAGCAGTCCCTCACTTTATCGCAGATCGTTCCAGGGTTTTGAACAATCTCCTCCAGATTTCAGAGAAATGTCTCGTTAGCCGCTCTTTAAATTTGCTTACTCGTTAAACTTAGTCTGTATGCACATCACGGCTATCTTAAAAGGAAAAATATGCATTGTTGCAAAGCAGGGAATAGGCTGCAAAGTACGGAGAAGGAATAAGAGTCGATGCAACCCCAATCCATCTTTTCTTTCTGCTTGGTCTAATCCCTCTGACTAGGCAAGCGATAAGCATGTTTTGACTTGGCCTCACACTTCCTGGTGTTTATGCCTCCTTTGCCAAACCATGAGATCCCCATAGAGTCGGATAATCTCAGAGATGCCAGTTTTGCGGGGCTTAAAACACAGCCCCGCTTCCCGTCCTGGGTCACATCATTAGAGCGGGCTGGGAAACAAAATGTCTCTGCATCTCTTTGCTTTCCTCCTTACCTCCCTCTGAGGGGCTTTTGTTCAAATATTTACTCATAGATGGGGAATCTGTCGGAGCTGGTGGCTGTGTTGACTTTCCTGTCTCTATTCCTTGTGGCCATGAGCTGTTAGCTTGCAGGGGAGAAGGAAGACTGGTGGAATACCAGAACAAAGTCTGTTTAACCCTCCTCCAGGCTCCTAAAAAATGTCCAACAAGCAGCAGCTTTGGCATCCATTTCTTCTCTGTGTGAGAGGAGTTTCCTCCAAATGCTGCATTCTCTTCCCCACCAATTTCTTTTTCTTTTCCTAGTTTTCTCTGTTGTGAAGAGCTGCTATTTGAGGCGGTATAGGTTCAATTGTTACATTTCTTGACATAAGGTTACCGTGCTGTGGGAGAAACCATGAAGCAGAGAGCCTCATTATTACATCACTTTATGATGTACCATCTGCCAGGCTGACCTTTACTCCTCCTCATTCTTCCTCTTACTTTCTGACACCTAAAACTTACAGGAGACAGCAGGGATTTACAAGATTCACTACGCATCCCCCCCGGCCGATTTAAATTTGTATCTGGCACACAGTCAAATAAGCCAGGTTTGCACCGACGTTTATTCTAATCATAAAGAGTTGGACAGAAATAACGCAGAAAAGGTTGTTGACAATCCAATTACAAAGTTTTTTTCAGAGCTGCAACAAAAAAGAGTGTTTAGAGCATATAAAGCTGAGAGGGTTATCTGTAAACTCAGGTTTAAATGTTGTTGTTTTTTTATTTTTAAATAATTCAACTCATTCACTTTCTGAAGATTTCAGTCTTATAAGAATCCCACATAACATAATTTTTGGTTAATTTCTCAGATCAAACAATCACAGATGAAACCTTGGTGTCTTTCAAACGTTATTTAGAGGATTCTTTTAGTTTAAATATAGAATTTATTTTTTTGCATTTTGTTTTTTCAGGAATGTATCTTTAAAAGTGTTACAACTTTTTTTTTTACTTAGTTTAAGTCACAGACTAAAAAATTACTCCATATTTGTGTTTTTTGTTGCTATTTCTTGTACAGAACAATAGCTGATCTGGTTATCAGGGTCACAAGTGAGTTTAAACTTCCGAAGAAGTCATTTTATGTTGTTGAAATGAGATTAACAGAAAAATGCACTCTATTTTACTTTTTAAATTTGTTTTTTGACATATTTGTTGATATACTCTTTGATTTCTTTGAGCAAGTTGGTTACTGCACAGTTTGGATTGGCTGTTGGGACTAGATTGTGTCCATTCACTTTGAAGCTCTTTTAAACATAAGGTGTCTCATAGATGAATAAGAATCTGATTATTTAAATTAAACACCATGACATGCTATTGGGGAAAGACAAAAAAGATGAGTGAATTTAACATGCCTTTTACCCATTTCTGTCTCCATCTTTGTTACTGATTCCGTCTTGTCCTTCTCAGCTGATCCCTGAAACACAAACACACACTCGCTCCACGTTTTGGTATCATTCGGTCGTGTAGCTCAGCGAAGTAGAGCTAGGATATGGGCTTCTTTTTCCGCTGATGAGACAGTAATTAGTACCAACTCCTACGGGGGTGCAGACAGACCCCACACAGTTGTGGGGTCCTCTCTCCTCTGTGCCCTCCTCCTCCGCCATCAACGGCAGCTGCAGGTCTCTGCACCGGGCTTGTTTTCCAGCCTCATTATCTTCCATTCAAACAAACACACCAAATCGTTAGACGCACAATCTAGCGCATTCAGCCAACTTCGTCAGCCTTTGTTTAGCTACACACATCTGTCAAGGAACGCCATGGCGGAGAGGAGGAAATCGGAGCTCGTGTGCAAAACGAAAAATAGCCTGAATTTCTTTCTCTTTACATGACATAGATGTTTTTTTAAGCAAATCTTTACTACAATTGTGTTTTTTCAGCTAAATAGAATTTAGTGAGCACATGCAAAGAGCTGGTGTGTATTCATATCTCCATCCTCCAGCTTTTATGATGTTTATAAAGAACACACACAGTAATGGCCTCCATCTGTACGATTCTGCATTTTAATTAGCCAGTTAGACTCTGTGTCATGTGTGGATTTTTGGTCCATGAGGGGGACGGGCGCTTGGGTGAAATGGCCAGAAAGATTCTGTTCACTTCAGCAGTTTTGCTGGAATGATTGAAAGTGTGTGTGTGTGCCTGTGTGTGTGTGTGTGTTGGAGCGAGTGCAGAGCTGGGAACACTGTATTGCTGTTTCAGGACTTTTTCCAGCCTAAAGAGAGATGGTGTTTCAGTGGCCATCTTTCTCTTTACGCGCCAAAGTTTTTGTGGGAATGTCCAAGTGTTGTTGTTTTGTTTGTTCAAAGGCATTTTTTGTGCGTCTGTGGGGTTCCCTGCCCTCTATGCATCCCGCCGGTCTGCGTTGGTTTGTGTTCAGACCTAAAGTCCGTAAGTGGATAGAAGTCCTGCTGGGTGTGTGTGGATTACCTGTTGAGATTAGCTCAGTTAACGATGTTCTAAATGTAAAACCCCAAACCCACAATCTCATCAGGCCTTTAATAGGCTTTGCCTTGTTGTTGTGGTCCGATTTGATTTGACCTAACTGAACAGGCCTTTGATGCACTTTATATGAGCTGTGCTCTTTTAAAGGCAGTTGGTGCCTTAACAAACGCCTGAGAAATGCATCAGTCGATCTTACCAAAGAAGATATTTGTTTTAATGGATATAGATTCCATTCACAATTATTTTTCATATAATTAACGCCATTTTCTGGTTTCAAACAGACCACAGAATCACAGTATTTTTGGTACTTCATACAGTAGCATTTTTTAAAATTCTATTTTAAATTGTTCTTTGGCCTGACACTTTTACACAGGTCTTGATTTACACAGGTCCAGTATCTACTGGTTAAATACCAGCCTTCAACTGTGGTCATGATGTGTCGATAGTGACCAAAAAAGTTAGATTACACATCAAAGTAAAGAAAGTAAACATCCGCCTTAGATAGGTTGGTCATCAAGGCTCAGACCTGATTATTGGTCAAATTCTGTCCAGTCGGTTTCCCCCATGGCTTGAATGTAGATGTTGATTCTCCAAAGATGTCACTCTAAGGCCACACCTTATGTTGGTACTTGAACTTAAAAAACTATTTGACACATCAGATGCTTAGAGCTATTTTCAGAGGTATTCTAATCCTGACAAAGAGAGACACTGTACAGACAAAATGCGATTAAATTAAACAGAACAACAGACCAATAAGTTTTCTTTCCAGGAAAGTCTCTGCTCAAGCTATTCTCCTCTCACATCCTGCTGTTTAATCCCTTTGTACGGTCGGCTCCTTTGTACCGAGCAAGCAGGGCATTGCTGACAAATTCAGCCTGAAGAAGGATGCGATTAACCTATTGATTCCTTCTCCTAACTGCTGATCTTTTTGGAGAATAGCTTTGCATGATCACATACATTCCACCGCATCGCTCAAATTCTCCCCGAGCTTGAGCAGTGAGCATCACACAGCAGTTCTCATCAAACTATTATCCTAAAATAACAGCTAAAATAGGGCGGTTTCTCCTTTTGTATGGCCTGATCGAATTCTAACGTTTGTTTTTGCGCCTCTTCCTTTGGCAGGCTGAAGCAGAAGTCTCAGTCGGTGGACATCGCCAGTCAGGGCTTCTCCCCGACTTTGGGGCCGGCCTCGCCCCGCAGCAAGGCCGCGCCGCCCGTTGCCAAGACGACCGCTGGCCTCGCCGTGAAGGAAAACAACACCGCCAACTCCCAGCTGCGCAGCCCTCGTTTCGGCGAGCTGAAGAGAGGCTACACCATAGGTAAAGCACACCAGGGCCGCCGGGTTTCTGCCTAGAGGCAGACATGTTCAGGGGGGTCAGCCGGGGTTTTGGGTTATGACATCATCAGGGTTAAAAGCTACGTCTGCACGTCGGCATAAAGACACAATCTTTAAACTATTAGTACAAACGTTTCGCACAACTAAACTTTCTCACAGCCGGCTCTCTCCCCCCCCCGTTCCTCAAGTTCTAATTCATTTCCTGCCCACACATTCTAATTACGTGGCCCAGATGAGATTTACTCCAGCGAGGAAATCTATTTTGGGCGGCATTGGAGGGGGCGGGTGTCTGTCTGCTCGCGGGCCTTCATCTGTGTTGGAGTGCAGGTCTCCGGGAGCGGAGTGCGCTTCGGGGAGGCGGCTTCTCAGAGCTGATGAGATGAGTTTGAGATAAACTCATTTCAGAGTGATGGGCAAAACGCATCCCTGTTGCTTTTAAGAAGGCAGTTGGGGTTGGAAAGTGGGCAAGGTCAAAGGTGAGGGGGGGCGGCTTTAGTGGAAGCAAGCAGGGTTACACTGTACAATATATCACCAACTAAATGGTGAATAAATTACCAGGATATTTAAGTTTGAATAGTGATATTATTTCAGAATGTCTAAACCTTTCACTCGCATGCTAGCTCTGAATTAAGAATTATTCTATAAATGAAAAAAAAGGGCAGTTAATTTTTTTTTTTTCATTTTAGATCCTTTGCTACGCCAGAAAAGGGTCCTCTTTCTCAGGATGTACATTCCATATAAAATACTGGATTATTTGCATTTCTAATAGTTTAGAAAAACATAGAAGATGTGTTCTATCATTTAGAAGTTATATTATTTCACCTTTTGTCTCTCTTAATTTATAAAAACCGGCTGCTTATGTGCCTATTGAAACATTTGAGGCTCAATTTACTACAATTTACTCCAATGTTAGTCCTAAATTGTTGGTAACAGTCAGTCAATAGGGCACGCTGCATTACGGACAAGCAGGCGGTGTCATGTTGGCATGATATAGTCGTTAACTAAACAGGTTTTATGTTATTTTTTTCAGTTGAAAAAACTTTGAAATATAGAAATTTTGCACAAATATTTGGAATATTATGGAAGTAAAAAAAAAAAAAACATTCAAAAAGAAGCATTGACATTTGAATACCCTGGTTTTTGGTCCTGATTGTCTCTGGGCAATGTACAACTTCATGTTTTTGAGTGAGATAAGGTACCTAAAGATTGATCTCTGATGTATGCTTCATTCAAAGAGACGGGGTGAACTTCCAGAGCCGATGACGGGCACACTTGATATTCAGGGACAAAGTAAACACGTTTTAGTAAGATGGAATTTTGCTCGTGAAAGCAGCAAATGGCTGACTAATGGTTATCTATCAGTTTACTTTCATATGTATCTCCCTGGATTCTCTTGAGTGTGCGGTGTATGGACTAGTCATGGAAATCAGGGCAGCGTCTACGTGGGCTAAGGGGCAGTGTGTCGCAGGCGTCGGTCAAAGGTGTGTGTGTGTGTGTGTGTGGGTCTGCTGGTGTGTTGCATGCTGATGAGCTTTCCACACAGTCATCGTTCATCGACCCTGCTCCTGCCGGCCGGGCTTCGACCCCGGTGGGGATCGATCCGGAGTCGTCTGTATCAGCTCGGTTGGCGATCATCAATAAAGGGAAATCGTCGGATACAATCTCGCCGGGGAAAGGCGGACCCACTGTTGATATTCCAGTCGCCCCCTTATCATCCATTAGCCATTCGACGACTACTGTGTGCTCTTTTTTCGATGTGCGGGGTCGGAAGTTGAAGCCAACGAGCCATTAAATGAAAGACGACGGTGCCTTATTGTGCTTCCCTGGCTTTTAACTACAACGCAACAAACTGCGAGCTCTAAAAGCATGAGTCACAGGATTTAATCATTTGCCTAGGCTAGCGTTGGCCTAGATAAAACCCCAATCGGAACAAGCCCTCGGTTTTCCACACACAGCTACTGAAAAGCCGCGTTGGCTAACACTGCCATATCAAATAATGAGACGATGATTAGCGACTGTCCCACCTCACCGGGTTCCTAGCTCGATTGGACGCTCCCAAACGCCCCTGTGGCATTTTTCTCTAGTCAAACCCCGGCCAGGCTACTCCTACCGAGCTTATTGTCCTAATTTATTCTAATGGGGTAGTAATAATGTGGCGGACGGCGTGCTGTGCCCGTCTGCAGAGCCTCAGACAGACCTGTCATTAGAGGCACATAGCACATTCGCAAAAAGACATTTTAATAACCTGACCAATGAGCCTCCCACCAGGGCCAGGATTGATGGCATCGATGGCTTTTCTTCCATTAAAAGCGCCACAGTCATCTCGGTGTCCTTTGACACAGAATGAGGTGGAGTCATCGCTCACGGTAATGTCGGCACAGAGAGCCGGAGAGAGAGGACAAGGGCAATATTTACTCTGTCAGAGGGTCCGTCCCAGTTTATCTCAGGGAGTGATGTACTTTAGAAGAACGTTTTGGATAATTAAAGCCCACTCAGGGCAGATGAAGGGGGGGGAAGAGTTGATAAAAGGAAGTAAAATATAAGGAAATTAATTGTGAAGGAGAGAGAGAAAGGAAAGGGGATAACGGAGACAAAAAAATATTGAAGTCCAAATCATAGGGAGGAAAGGGAAATGAAAGAAATGTACATGTCTGCGTCTGTGGGCTCATTGTGAATGACAATCATGTTTCCTGCCAAAAACCGAGAGAGAACCTTGAGAGAATGTTTTCTCCCGCAAAGCTGTCACTGGAGAACATGCAGCCTTCTATATCTCTATTTTCACAAGATGACGTTTTAAACTCCAGTTCAGCTCGAACAAATGATCAAAAATGAAATACTGTATAAAACCAAAAAATATCAGAGAGGGAAGTTGTGAATAATACATATTTTCAACAAAGATGTTATTTCCTTTTTTGGGCCAAGAGGGAGTTGTTAGAAATATCAAAGACAAACGAAAAGGGAAGCTTTATCCATAAAGTGCATTACATTTATAATAAAAAATTAAAATAATTATTTATAATAATACTATGAAATATTTTAGATGAAGCTTTACTTATTTTAAGTGTTCATTTATTGTACCAAGATTAAGTTTCTTTAATACATTTGCCACTAATTTAGAAGTTTCTCTAAATCACCACTACAGCACAGTTAGGAAGGGTAATCTGCAAATAGATTTATAAATGAATAGAAATTTTGGAATTTCTATAGGTTGTTCGAATGAACACTAAACAACAGTGGTTCTAATAGCATTACCTACGGAGCCCCAGATGAAACAGTTTTCAATTGTGAAGTAATGTTACTCATTTTGACTCATTTTCACCCATATTTGATAGATTGATGGACAGATAATCAGGACAATCAGGACAGCGCCATTTGAACAAATGTAAAGGGATCATTAACTCATTCGCTGCCAAAGACGTCTATAGACGTCAATTCAAATCCAACCGCTGACTGCCAAAGACGTCTATAGACGTCTTTTATGTTTTTCAATGCGAGTGGCTTGGGGGACGATCGGCGAAAGTTTTTCCGTAAATATCGGCTTCTAGACAGAGTATGTACTAACAAATTTACCCTCTAGGTAGCTGTGCCACTTTTGATGGGAGATTAGCATAGATTGTAAGCAAATAAACACAAACGCAATGGTTCGCTATGAGAGAAATGGCGCCGGTGAGACGCACGTCGAAGAAGAACGGAATAAGGTAGAAACAAAAATTTTTTTCCTGATGATAGAAGAGAGTCTACTCTTTCTTTTGGTGTGTTCGGTGTTTACATAGTCATAGCACAAACTATTCTGTGGCTCTTGAAAAATCAGTCAAAATTCTCAAAAAACTCTAGCAGTGAGCGACTCTCTGTTCTGAAAATGGCTGGCAGTCAATGAGTTAAAATAGATAAACAAACATCTGGTGATATTGTTGTTTATACATTATAAAATGGTATACAATATAAGATGTTTTGGCATTTGAACCAATGGCATTGCCTGTTGGATTTGAATCCAACAGAGAATAGATTATTGTGCAGTATTGCAGACTTATTTAATTTATTTTTAGATTAATTCATATAATCTGCTATGGTATGTTTGTCTCTCATGGCCCTTTTCCAGGAGCACCTACTCGGCACAACTTGACCATCTCATGCGAGCGCCAATTTATTAATTTTCATTCCAGATTAAAGGAATTTTTTTAGACCTTTTGCGACCTTTTGGTCCATCCTTGCATTATGATCTCACTTGCAACGATCAACTCCTTGAGTCTTGGGTCTTGGGGAAAATTGCTTTTAAAAAAATAAGGGGGAATAATGAAATAGTGTGTGTTGTACAGTTTGTGATCATGCTTTAAACTCCTGTGTCCTGTAGAAACCTTTGCAGTTTTCATTGTGATAGCATGTCAGTCTGCGATGACACACTGACGTATTGTTCACCCCTTTTTTCTACCTTCTCCATCCTCACGCTCCCTCACTTGCTGTCGTTTAATGCATTTCATGTGGGTCCGCCTAGACGGGGGGGGGGGTACAAGGAGATGGGTAATTTGTCTAGAGGACACACGGACTACATCAACAGGCTGCAATAAACTGGCACCAACCTCGCTGCTGTCTTGAGGAGAGGTTTTATGTCATGTTGTTTAGCCTGAAAGAATTCCAAACGAGTAAAAGCAGTGATTTTTTTCTGACATCCAAATTTGATTGAAAGGGCAGTATCATGCAAATGCATCAGTCTGACCCATTTTAAATTCCTATCAGGGATCCATCATAAACAATTTCTTTTTATCATCGCAAACTGTGAGTAAAAGAAGTCAAATAAACGGTTCCAGCTCTGCTCGACGGGCCTCGCTTTGCTAACGCGGCATCGTGGGCCGTAACAGCCGAGGAAGGAAACGCTAATAAACGAGTGGAAGCGACACGTGTCGGCAGACCCCGGTGCCCCGGGAGCGCCGGATCCCGCTGACTGATTATTCTCCTGTTAGTTATTCATTGGATTTTCACAGCAGGGTTAAAGAAGCCACAAACCGCCCAAGCTTTTGCTAAACGGGCACTTTTAAGAGAGTGACCGAAATTCCATTAGCAGGTATTCAATGGATTGAAAGAGATGTCAAGCTGGGTGTAAAGTTGCGGCCCCATTCTTTCTGGATTTCAATTAGCTTCTTTTTTTTTTTACATTAGATTTTTTTATTTTTTTTTAAGTGCACTCTCAGAGCTGCGGTCCTCGTCCTTCAAAAGAGGACCTTCTTTTTTTGGGGGGGCAGCAGCTGCAACGTTGTATCATTAAATAGCAGGAGGATCTAATCACTGTGGAGGTGGACGGTTATAGCCGGCACCGCGGGCCAAACACCCGCGCTGCTCCCTCTCAGTGTTTGATGCGATTGTCTCAGGTGGCGCTTCTCTGGTGTTTACACATCCGGATGGTAGCCACCGGGGACGGTTCCTCACAAGCCGCTACGAGACTTCCTGTTTTTGTGTTTTGTCGTTTTGTTTCCTCCGGGATTCCACTTGGATGCAAAAAATGACGCTGACTGATGTTTCCCTTTGCTACTTTCAATGATTATCAGGTATTTTGTGGAAAGCTGGTATGTCACGTGACTAGCCAATCACCTCTTTGTGTTCACTTCAACTTGTTTGTTGTCAGTAAGTGATTTAGAATCCACCGGTCATTGGTCATCACTGTTAGTTTTTCCTTTACCCTCCGGATGCAAGAGGATGAAAACAATCCCTGGTGTGATGGTGTAGATTCTCAGTCATGAAGAGCTGGTAATCCTAAGAACCGGGGTAAAGGCAACTGGACTCCTCCTTGCATCTTAAAAATGTTTCATCTCTCAGCTAAAAGGAAGCTTTTGTTCTGATGAACTGTTGCCTTTACTCAACCTCTTAGAAAGCTGTCGTCTTCAGTTTAGTTAAGTTTTTGTCTGATAAGTCCAGGTTGGACACAGTGTTGTGGAATGTCTTATATTTTTGCATGAACCCTTGAAACTAGCTATCTATCTTAAGACAAGAGATGGCCCAAAGGGTTGTAGTTGGGAGCGATACATGCCATTTTTTTAAAATCTGCATTAGTACTGGCTGAAATTAAGCTTGACTAAATCTGTTTCAGTCCTTCTGAGCTCTGCTGCTTGTTGTCCACCTCAGATACGTTCATTAATTACAACAGTCTGCACACCGCAGCATCTAGAGCAGTTTTTTTGTCTAAGATGATGAATACCAATATTTCTTTGACTTATTCTTCTCATTAAGGAAGATCAGATTACATTTAATTAGACCTGTTGCTGTAGTTTCTGTTGCCCAGCTTTCAAAGAATGACACATATCATATTATTATTATAACACATTATTATTTTGGGCCAAATGTTTTTTTTCCTTTTGCTTTAATAATTCAATTTACTGATCATTGCAAACATCATATACACAGACTTTACAGTCAGCTTCCATGACCCTTTAAAACCATTTTAGTTAACCTTGTGATCTAAGTCTCCAATCAAATTATAATGATTTTTTAAAGGATATTTCCTACTGATTGATACCAACTTGATATAGGAATTCACAAAGGGAAATTCCAGCCTCGTCGAGGATAAATGTGCAGTGTGTTGTACATATATTTGGGCGATTTCTGTTGGTCATTTATGCATAATTGTGTCTTTCAACAGTGATCACAGACTTGGTAAACTGGATATCATGATACTGGAGTGGGATCGCTTCTCTGCATTTGCCCCTTTAGAGGGGTTGTGGCCTTTTGTGTGCTCTTTCGACAGATTTGCATGAATTGTAAAATCATTTTTAGTATAAAATACCAATTCAATGCTCGACCAAGATAGAAAAAAGCATTAGGGACACTTCTTAAGAGGTAAGAAATGAATGTCAATAGGTACGACTGCCTTTATTCCATGAAAATGATACAGAAACAAGTCAAATTCAAATCTACTCTACATGAATACTATTTGTGATGCACACAGTAAGAACAAGTGGACACCTCTGTTTTGAAATGGCTGTCAGCCCTGTCGTGTGACAGTATTGAGCTTTTATATCTTCTTCCTCGAACACATGAGGCAGCGTGCTCCAGCGATGGGGGGGTGACAGTTTGTGAGCTGGAATAGCTGTAAAATGGAGAGGAGAGCTATTGGTCACGCTCTGGCAGCAGCGCCCGCCGCCATGCCACTGTACTCTGGCCAGCGGCCGCTGCTTGTGTGTGCCGAGATAAACCCGATCGGTCTTGCCTCGACAGTATGCACAGGCTGGTTTTGCAGCTTAGTCCCTCCACAAATGTAGGGTCTTTCTCTCTCTCTCTCTCATGCTGTTTCAGTCTTCACTTCCTGTCTGCTATCGCCTTCAAGGTCTCTGGATTTTCCGTCTTTGTTTCTCCATCAAGGTTTGACACGGCCTGTTTGCTCGCAAGATCGATATTTCCTCTTCTTAGCAACCGCCGAACGAGCACCGATATGAGACAAGGTGGCGGCAGCAAGTCAAAGTGTTTTGACAGATGAGACCAGGATATAGAAAAAGGAAAAAAAAAGAGACAGCTCAGCGTTATTTAACGTCAAACCAATTACGTGAGCAAAGTCAGCAGAGTCCGGTTTGGGCTCTCTCTGCTCTCCTGTTTCATGTATTATTCATGGAACATGTTTTGTCTTTGTTTTTTTTATATTGTCAGACATTCTCAGTACAGTACAAAACAATCTGGTGCCACTCTTAATTTCTATGTTTGGCTTTTAAACAGCCGAACCTTTATGAGATATTTAAAATGTTATTGGATTCTTAAAAGTTATTTTAAAAAGTGGTTAGTTGACCTTGATTTTTCATTTTGTTTCAGTATTTTAACACCAATCTATGAATCATACCAGCTTCTCAAAAAATGTGTCAAGATCAAGGGAATAACCTTTTTTCTGTCTAGATTTTGTTTTAAAAAACTGCCTTAAATGTGATCTTTATCATACCTTAAGGCAAGATATGATAGCACAGTTAGAGAAACGTTCAAATCCAGTGGCGTATCTCTGCATAAATTGGACAGAATTGGAGGACAAAAGAAGAAACATGCTTCGATATGATTAATAGTGCTTGGAAGAACTGTGGAATGTCCTTTTCAGACATCGGGAAAACCTTGCCCTGTTTTCTTTGTATATAAAGACCTAAAATACAGCTGAACACTTTTGTTCCGTATTGTAAATCTGAATAAATGACATCTGAAGTGATGATTATGAAAGCAATAGTCATGATAATGATGATTATACAAAATGAGTCAGAAAATTTCACTGGCCCAGTTGCATGTCAACAAAGGCGCATCTTCTCACAAAAGGAATTCTTTGAAGTGTTGCCCCCACAGACACTCTCGCACACTCGCTCAGTAGTCGCTGCATGCACGAGTCTTTAAGATCGTTCGGGTATTATTGTAGGTGAATCTCCACAGTTAAACCTCTGAAAGTGGTGCTTAGTGCCTCTGGGTTAGACAACCATGAAAGCAGTGTACCTCCAGGGCTGTATTTGATGCTAAAGAGCCTCAGAGAAATCATACTGATCTACCAAAACCTTAACTCGGGGTGTCTGGTATATGCCCAGATGGTTATAACGACTTGAAACTTTTTCATGTTTCTGTCTGTAGTGTGATGGAAATGAATCCTGGTGTTCACAAGGCGGCTTTGACACAAACCTGGCTACACGCATAGCGTCTCATCTCTGTTTTACCAGCTATTAACTTTTTACCCCGGCTGCAGTGCTGTGTGGAAGCTTTATTTTCTATCAAAATGAACAGAAAAAAACACATAAAGGGATTACAAAAGTAAAACTTAACTTAATGGAGACTGATATTAATACTGATAAACTGACTGACTTAAAGTCTCGCAGATTTTTTACATTTATTTATTTCAATATGGAACCCTGCTGCCACTCTGTATTTTTGGAAAAGCCAATTTCATATTGTAATATTTTAATTTAAAAACGGCTTCCACTAGTGCTAAGTGTTTGGATAGCCCAGAGACAAAGACGCTATTTGATTACCGCACGGGGTCAGGGATTGGGTTTGCTGCAGGATGTGGGCAACGTGGATGAGAGAATCACTTACCCTCCGGTGTTCTCAATGTCACAAAGATCAGCGTGACCTCAGCCATAGATGTGCTTCTTTTTTAAAAATATTTGTTCAACATCTATCATTTGTAAGTCCTTAATCCTTCTGATCTGTCAGGTTGCTCCCATGTCCTTCCTATTTCAAAAGATATCAGGTCAGGTGTGCTCTACTTTTCCCTGTTTGAAAGGTAATAACGGTAGTTTCTCCTCCACTTTGCTTGTCATTTGTGTGAGTCAGGGTTGTGTTGCTCTAAATTGTTGCACTGACTCACAGCTTTGCCCGAGGCAAAGGCCACTGAGATTTGTAGCGATTTGTAGTGTTTGTTGTTTGTTTTTTTTCTATTTTGCTCTTATTCCTCCTTTTTTTCCCCCCTCTCTTTTAGACAGCTACAACAGAATTGATGTTTTCTTCTGTAGTGCGAGAGGGCAGTGAAGGGAAAGGGGCTGAATTTACTACGGCGCTACTGTAAAAGCTCTGTGGCTCGGATTTATTGGCTCGCCGGTATAATTGCGTGACCGGGAGTCTCTTGGTGGCCCTCTCGTTGGGCTCAATTGATAAATGCCACCGAGCCGCTAATCCCACTGTTTCCCCACTTAGTTTGGAAAAAGGGCTCCGGCCTCCTCCGGTTTTGGATTGATCACATATTGCTTGGATGAAGAGTAAGCAGTTTTCCGCCGTCTAACGCCTTGACCGGCTCCCGCTATTGATTCATTCTCCAGCAGCAGGAAAATAAGATCTGCCACTTCACATAACTGTTGATATTTGTTTCTCTTTAGCTCGTGAATTTATAGGCTCCTATTTAAAAGGAGGAGGAGGATGAAACGTCTCCGTTCTGCGTGCATTTGATTCGACACTACAAACGGACCGAAGCGTTTAAGTGATGACAACCGACAATAAAAAAAACCCGGGGAGTCCATGTCGGCGCCTTTTGTGGAGCAGATAAACCAGAACACGGCTATGGATGATGTTTACATAACGGTTAATTAAGTTTACAGAGGAGAGAAAAGGATAACATTATCACAAGAAGACCGTTTGGTCGAACTATCACATGATTACGGTACGACGGCCCTTTTTCCTCAAACCTGTTTTCACAGCTCTGTCGATTTGAGTGGTCTGCTCTGCGGCTTTCCCCCTCTGTACAGATCTAAGTTTTTGCACAAAATATACTTGAGAGAGAGATGTCACCCTATGGTTGCCAACTCTTTATATAGAAGAGAACTTAACTGACAGTTTTTGAAGTGACATTGTGACACACAGGAAAGTGGTTCAGGCTAAATTGCTCTCATCTGTACCTCCAAATATGATCCGAGCTCCTCGATACCCACCTTTAACTCTGCCCCCCCTCCCTCTTATGTCTTCCGCTCAACTCCTCATATGGGAACAAGGAGGAATGGGTACTGTACGCGCATTTGCAATGCACAGTGGATCCTATAGGAAGAACAGCTGGAGGGGAGGATTTAGTTGGCCAGTGCACCGCTCCATCTTTTCCTCCTGAGTCACTGATCTTGAAGACCGTCAGAAGTGACATAGCGGCAAAAGCGCCATGCATCAAGTTTCAATGCTCTCTACTATTTTTTTTAATCACGCAATAAATCATTGGAATTACAGCAGTGGAGATTATGTTATTTTTTAAAGGGAAATGCATTTTTAAAAAGGACTTATTTTTAGTGCATTACCTGATTCTTAGCCTTTTTTTCCCAATTCACCACTTCCTAGAAACTTTTAAAGGTTTTATTACTCTTTTTTTTTACATTTTTTTTGTTTGTGACAACTCAAAATTTGGCCGAATTAAAAAGTGAATGCCATGATCGAACTGTGCTGTGGATGCTGGGTCGAGGCCACCAACACTTATTTCTTCATGATTCTTCACTCACGAGTGTCAGAGGTTAAAAATCCCCGGCTGTGGGCATTCATCTGCCCGGTTAGTTTTAGTTGAGGGTGCTGGGATGGCGGCACAATCCCATCTTTGTTACTTTCTGCTACCCTGATCACCAGTCACTACACTGGATGGAATATTGAATGATGCTAACTTTAGCAACCTTTGTAATGGGGTGAGTCATACAGACATCAATAAGATGAAAAGAAAACACACCAGCCATTCCTTTGAAGACCTTG
Organism: Menidia beryllina; assembly: GCA_013363375.1. NCBI lineage: Eukaryota > Metazoa > Chordata > Actinopteri > Atheriniformes > Atherinopsidae > Menidia > Menidia beryllina. The sequence goes on from JABUIW010000019.1 coordinate 16,089,643, forward strand.
AACCATACCGAGCAATATGAAGAACCATAAAAGATGTTGAAAAGGAGCTCAGCAGAGATATCTGCAATCTTTTGCTTGAGTTACACGAACTGAGCTCATTTCTTACAGCCAGTAAAACTGTTACTCTCCCCATAACCCTCTGAAAAAGGATATTTTTCCTCTATTGCTTTCTAAAACGTGATGCTTCCTGCAGCTTTTTTGTTTGCTGTGGTGTCGAGGTAAAACTACAGCTCTCATGACCGAGTCTGAGATGTTAAAACATAGTTAAGGTTGTGTTGTAAGGTCACTTTTTCTTTTAGTACTTTGCTGTATGAAACCCATTGCATGGGATGTATTAACTTTAAACTAAGAGATGGAATTTGCCACAGAGGAAGCACATGTGCTACATGTGTAGTTTATGTACTACTGTATTTAAACCGAGTTCCGAACACTATCTAGATATTTCTTTATCCTATTGTAACAAATGATGGACCTGAGTATAACCTGAATACACTTGTGTGTGTTTGTTTTCTTATTTTGATATACCATAGAGTGCAATTTAATCTTTTGTTTTTTTCTGTCTGACATGTTTTTGGGTTTTAGCTTCTAGCTCCGTATAGTTTTCATCCCTATCTCAGCTCCGATTGGTCATAAATGTATTATTTCTATGCAGATAACGTCCAACTCTGTCACATCCACGGCAAAACTCATGGTACAGACCTTAGCTCTGAGTTGCCCTGATGTGGTCTTCCGCCTCCCTTTAGTTCATTGAGCTAAACTGGCTACCTGTAGCTGCTCATGTCAAATACAAATCACTAATGCAAAAGCAACAAATTAGTTATTCTAGTCGGCTCACAAAATCCACCAGAGCGCAGACACTCTAGAGTGAGATCACTCCATTTATCTATTTACTCAAAGTTGCAATAAACAAGTGAGTTTAGAGACTTTTTGATTAAAAGTGAAAAATAAAAAACTTACACCCATCCCCCTCAGGCCTGAAGATCCTGGTCCTACAGAATGTTTCAGAAACTCTGACACAATCACAAAGCACCATGGACACTAGACGTCTCTTACTGAAAAGTTTGCTTGTTACTCATCTTCTGATTGTTTGACACATCATTTAATCCGAGTAGGTTTCATTAACATGCTCTATGTGACTTTTACTAATGAGTCCCTCCTTGCCAAGTTGATTAAGTCTTCAGTGGATCCTAATTGGCTCGTGTTGACGCTTTTGTCTTATTCAAAAGGTTGCTGCTGTTTCACTGACGTCTCGCACATCAAATGATTCGATATTTCCCCGGCTTGTCATTTAAAGAACAACATATCCATCCACAGCATCTCCGGGCTGAACGAGATTCATTATTCAGTTTTAGCACCCTTTGCACTGAGTGCTATCAGTTGACAGATGCGGCGTGTCCTGGATGAAGAGACTATTACGGCAACTGGAAAGAGGGAACTGATTTGCATTTTGGCTGGTTTTGAGATGCCCGTTTTCTGTAGCGCTTTGCCGTATCTGGTTTCAGCCTGACTCGCTGACTTAATTCCTGCTTGTCCTGGGTGCAGGGGCTTTATGTGAAGCCACCTTTTGAGGTTTTGATCTAGCTGAGTGATTCATGAGGGGCGTTTTAAGCCAACTATGAAATATGGGACTGTGTCTGGGTTTAAAAGAAGGCAATTAACTCCTTTTGGAAGAGGTGGATGATAAAAAAAATGGACACATGGTCATTTGTCTCTGTTTGTTTGCCTTGCATGCAGTGTTGTGGCTTCTCTCTATGTCTCACTGTCGGCTTTATTGTGGGCTTAACCTTCAGCACCGAGCCGGGCATGATTATTTTAATAAATTGCCCCGTATGAAGCGAGCAGCGGTGCATGTCTGATACATGTCCCTTCCCCTTCTCTACCTCCCTCACGGTCTCTTGCATCCTATTCTCCTTCCGTACCATTACACCTTGCCTTCCCCTTTTCCCTGTCTTTTTGGTTGCCGATAATTAAGCATCTTCTGGGCTCTATCGAGCCGCTCATCATCATGAAAAGCTCTCTCTCTCGCCGGAGAGTGAAATTAAAGCTGGAAACAGGTGATGAGATTGGAAACAGGAAGGAGACGATCTGCTCGGGCTGACGGATGCGTTCTCCCGGCCCGAGTCGGTGGTCATCTGTCGTCGAGGGCTGCCCACCCAGTCTCTCGGGGGCGGCCCCGGACAGCTCAGACACCCACAGAGGATAGATGACTGCGTGACCGGGAGTGGGAGGGCGGGGGCGAGGGGGGGTGGGCAGTGGAAGTGGCGCTGAAAGATGGGCCTCTCCAACGCCACCACTCATCGATCAGCGCTAACCGCCCCGTGGAAGTGTCCTGAGAGAGGGAGAGAGAAGCCAGGCAATAATGTTGGATTGAATTGTAGTGGCAGCAGGACGATGGCGGACTGGATTGCACAACGCCACCCCCTGCCATCTACCCCCTCCCCCCCCCACACACACACACACACACACACATTTCTTATCTGCACTAGACGCATAAAACTAAGATACAGAGGCTTATAGCCACACCCTGACATCATCTGTCCAACTGAATGGGGCACAATATTTGTACAGTGAGCTCAATTAGGTAACCGAAGATTTGTTAGCTTTCCTTGTTTTTTTGTCTGTATCGGTAAAGAGAATAACATCTTCTAAAATGAGTGAGTCCTCTTTTTGCCTTCAGTCCTCTGATCAGGCCCCCTTCTTTGAATCATTGCTGGATGATATTGGGAAACTATTAGTGCTGTTATTAATATTCTTTTTTGGGGGGTTTGGTTGTCACAGCAGTATAGCCTGTTAAAGTTCTAAAGCTTTTACGTTTTTTTTTTTATAGCTGCTGAGGATTGAGAGTTGCATCAGAAAATATCACTCATACCTTTACAGCCTCTTTCCACAGATTGAGGCCATCTCTGATCTTGGTGACTGTCTATGTTTAAATCCTTTTTTTTTTCTCCCCCACAGAACTCCATTGTGTAAAGAAAAAAAAACAGCTGTACTTTCAGTGAGCCTTTCAGTTCTCTTTTGACCCTAACAAAAAGCATGTCAAGATGGTTAAAATTACACGTTGCATCCAAAGCTTTCCAACAAATGTCACATGCCAGCAGATGGATGTGACGGAGGTGGTTGGACACTAACTCAGAGGTGACCATTTTCGTGTTTTTTTTCCCCATTTATTTATTTTTATAGTCATCACTCAAGATTTAGAAAGATGAGACTGAGAATGTGTTGAGATATGGGTATAAGCCTATATATATCTTGTGTCTCATTAACAGCTCGGTAAACAGGAATCACCTGTTGGTTGCTGGTGGCTTGCGTTACCATCTGCTCCGTTTCTTTCATTAAACATTTATGCAGGACCATTTTAATTGGGATGCCCAAAATGATAACTATTGCCATGTCTGCCTTCGTTTCCCTACCATTCAGACTTTATGTTTTAGTATTGACCTCAGTCTCTAGTCGTCATAGATAGATAGATAGATAGATAGATAGATAGATAGATAGATAGATA
>JABUIW010000019.1:16093154-16104474 GCA_013363375.1 Menidia beryllina
ATAGATAGATAGATAGATAGATAGATAGATAGATAGATAGATAGATAATACTTTGTTGTTCCCTTTGTGTCCACTTTTTAGGTAAAGGAGATTATTGTTTGTGCTGTCCACACAATGTAATGTTTATTTTTTTTAGTAGTTCTCATCATGAAAAGAGAATTTGTGATGGAATATTACAGTTATACTTTCCAGTTTTAGTTTTTTTTTTAACTCAAGTTTCAGTTCCTGCTGAAGAAGCCTTTGAGCATCCTTTTTATAGGTGAACTTGTTTATCAAAATATGCCAGTACATATTTTCAGACTTAATTTTTTAATGCTAAAACTGAGAGAAACAGTGTTTCACAACCACATAATTTATTGAGTTTGAATTTGAAGTTCATCAAACAAAACCTCAAATGCAGAGTGTTGGCAATTGAATGTTTCAGAAATGATTTTTTGGCATATTTATTTTATTGCATTTTGTTATATCTGCATTCATTTGTTAGGGTAAAGTACTCTGCAATTAGTTTGGAAGTGGAAAGCTTCATACTGTTTAAAAACAAAACTCCCCTTGGTTAGGATTAGAAACTGTATTTACATGTTAAATAAAAAGGTCGTTTGGAAAGAATCCTTAAGTTCCAGAGCTATTTAGCAGCTAGATTGCTTCATGTTGAAAATACTATTTAAAATGCAAATTAGTGCACAAAATGCAAATTGGATAACATAACTATTCTGGCTCATACAGCTGCGGGAACAAGATGACATCATTTTGTTTTCTGGTTTTGCTCATTCTCGCAGGGTGTCTGAGAACTGTTGTGTGATTGGTCAGATGTTTTGTGGTCACCGGTGGCTTGCAGCTCCACTATGGGTGAGCTCCTGTGAGCTCCCAGAAGCTGATGTTCAGTGGGACTGCAGACAGAGATCCTCACAGTTTGTGGAAGTGCATGCTTGCTGAAAGAGGTGGTTTGCAGAACAATGTCATCAAAACGGCTGGCCGACATCCTGACATGTGAAAAGTGTCTTTCATCATCCATGTCACGCATCACTCAGACTACAACACTGTATTTACCCTGTTTAACCCTAGTAGTATTAGGCTGACAAACTGGTAACCAGTGGTAGCTCCGATATTAAAGTAAAGTTAAAGTTGATCTTTCAAATTATTTGAGTTTAAGCACTGGAGCATTTGCTCTCGAAATTATTTAAGTATTTAAAGTACTTATTGTCAATCTTAACAAAGTTTAACAGTCCATTTTGAGTGCAGTCCAGAACAATTGTGGAACATTTCTTAAAACTTTGGGCAGGACAGTAACTACAAATGTATGATGGTTGTGATAATTGTGATAATAAAGCATTAACCTTATATAGCAGACAGTTAAAGACGCTTTACAATTTAATGCATTATTCATTCACTCCTCATTCCCATTTGGTGTGGATGCATCATTCTCTACCTAGAAAGGTCCTTCCGGACCACAGTCGCATCACAGTCAAACATGGTCAGGTTGGATTTAGTACCTTGGTCACAAGATAAGGGGCACAAAGGCAGGGATTCGAACCTGCCACCCTCTGGATGCAGGGCTAATGCCGGCGCACGAGAGGTGGCTGAGTTTGAATAAATAAAATACATTAAAATTAATGGGGTTTTTTTATGCAGAAGTTAAAAGAAAAGGTGGATCTCGAAATATTATAGTTTACTACAGGACAACTTGAGATCAAACTAAAATGATAGCATCACAAGTGCGACCCAGGATTCATGTCAGCATCATTAACCGTCTGAGCGTGTCCGGTGTACCTGTACGGCAACACTCGTAGGACAAAAATCATTTCTTTTTATTCATTATCGCTGTATATCACCAACTGCTGAACAGGACAGTAGTGTCAGCGGGAGGAAATAGTGACAGGTAGTGAAAGCTTTCAGAGGCATTTAGGAGAGTGAAAGTAACAAATGCCCCCCCAAAAATCAACTATTTTTCTCAAAAACTGTACTTGAGTACAGTACTCAAGTAAATTTGTTTAATTGCCATCCACCTCTGCTCTATTCCCCATTTCTCAACAACCACGGATGACGAGAAGAAAATGTTTTTTGTTGTCTTCATCCTTCGTCAATTCAAAACCATTCCTCTTTGCTATTGTTGTGTTGCGTTTGTGAACTAAAATTCACATAAGATGCTGACCACAATTCAATTTGGATATGAATATTGAGAGAGTAATCCCCCAGTTAGAGCTGAGACTCACAGATGATTTTAATATCAGTGGTGATGTTGGATAATGACTCGTACACAAAGAGTTTGACTTAAGTGCTTGTACTATCCTCACTAAAGTTTCAAGACGCGAAATGTCAGGGGTTTAGGAATGGACATCATTTGTGTAAACAAAAAAAAAAATGCAGACATTGTTTGATTGACGGCATTCAGATTGACTGCTGCGGTAATTACCCTGCCCCGTTCCTCCAGACGATCTGGTGATTCAGCTTGGCATTGTTGCGGTCTAAACAGGCGGCGCACCACGTTTGATTCATGTAACCCTCTCATGAATATCTGGGTCGTGCTGCCAGCATGAAAAAAACACGCTCATCTGTCGGTTGAAGCGCTTGACAGGCTTTTTGAGAGGCAAAAGCTTTACTCCCCTGGGCGGAAAAAGAGCCTGAGAGAGGGCGGCGTTTAACACCTGTGATTGCCGCCATTTGTGCGGCCGCCCCTGTCTGATTCCTCTAGGCAGCGTTTTGTATTTATTGGTCCTCATCTTGTACAAGCCGCTGGATAATGGGGCGGAACAATTGTGAAACACAAAACAATGAATTCACTGTAAGCACTTGGTACGCTATCTCCAACCACATCGCACACCTCGATAAACCTACCAAATGTTACACGCCGACGGGCTTTGTTTGTGTTTGACAGCAGGTGCATTCAGGGCCAACGTCCGGAGTCAGCTCGTTTGCGTTTGGTGATACTGGATTCCGCCATAAACCGGGTTCTGCCGCTCACACTAGCACTCTCCCTCCGCTCTGCTTATGTAACACTGCTGGTGAATTCCGTCTGCTTTTTTGATGGTTGGGAAAAGGAGAAGCTCCCCGGTGGCTTGTGTATTTGTCCCCCTTAGTGAAAGCGTTCCTCTTGTCAGGATTTTACCTTCATCTGCCTGGCTCTAAACGGGAAACGACTAAGATTGAAACAAACCGCCCTGCCCCTTCTTTCCATGCACTGACTCTTATGCACATAGCCCTATTTAGATTTTTGCCTGCAGCTGCTGACACTGGGGTTTTTGAAACTCATTTATTCGTCTTAGACACACAAGACTTTCCCTGTTTAATGTCACTAAACAGAGCATTCCCCTGCCTAATGCTATAAACAAGTCCAAAAGCTAACGATGAAGACGTTTGCGTGCCGTAAAAACACATTCACACATCACATTTTTTTCATTTGGTATACGATTTAAAATCCTTTTTCATCCAAAAACAGTCTTCCGCAAATAATTGACAGTGATTCAGAAGACTATAAGCATTAAATGTCAGTTAACTAATTGGTTTTGCAGTCTTTTTTAAATACCTATAAAGGACAGGAAGCATAGACATCCAGCATGCTGTCTTAAGTAGAACGAGTCTCTTATATAATGTCCATGCAATGGTGCTTGTGTAGCTGGATGAGCACAGAGGGAATTCTTCTTCTTTCATTCTCCTTGGTCGCAGCACAGCTTAATTAGACAGCGGAGGAGTTCTCGAGGAGAACTGCTCAGTAGAACTGGCTGGAGTGTTACTGTAGGGTGCACACCACTCCTTGGTTTATCTCCCAGCCCATGAGGTTGCAGCACAATGAGGAGGAGCCCAGTCCGTCTCCCGCTGAGGACGTTGTGGATGATTTGATGACCGCTCTGGGCAGCTGTACGGCAACACAGTATATCATGCAGCTACAAGGCCTTGTGCGCTGGGGATGTGGATCGGGGGGGGGGGCAGGGAGGGTTACAGAGGCAGTAAGCCTACATGAGATCTGGACGAATACATTTAAAGGTTTTATGTTTAAAGTATATTTGAAATATTTTGCTATATGTGTATGACAGGAGGTGTGCAGTGAGCACAATTGAATGTTTAACATTCATGGCTTCCAGTTAATCTATAACTTTATAACAATGAGGAGCAATAAGTCAGACAAAGACTAAATTTTCCGTTCTGTAGTCTGTGAAAATCAAAGGTTTTTGTTCACTCTGCATTTGTCATGTTCTTGTCAATTAAATATCTTTAATTGGATTCTTTAGCATTTATGGAAATTTAGATAAGCGCTTTTCGTCCCTTTTGAACTCTTTTTAATTTTAGCCGACTGACCACAGAATTGATGGAGATATTTGCCGTGCACGTGGTTCCTTCTACTCATTAAAGCAAACACAAAGCTGCTTCCGAATACGTGAGGTCTGGAAGGTCAGATCAATTTAGACCAGGGCGATAAGTTTTCTATGGTGAAAAAAGAAAGTAGTGAAATGCCTATCAAATGCCAGAGTTAACCAGCAGATGGAGCACTGTCAGTGTCTAAACCCCCCGTGCTCAAGCAGACTGTAATCCTGCCTTCTACCAACAGCACAGAGTACATTCAGGTAAAGTTCCTATACGTTTATGCTAAATGCTGCTAAATGCCTCACAAGTTTCTTTCCTTCTTTATTTTATGTCAACAAGTGCATAAACGCCGCAGGATTCAACATTCGTGTCTCTTCTATAATTTGTCTGAGACACTTCAGGGGCCTCCCCTGAACCCCCCCGGCTCCATTCTGGATGCAGCAGCTCTGACCCCGAATGAATAATGCATGGCGGGTTTTTTCTAGCCCACTACCTGAGTCTGCTGCCCAATTATCACAGCCGACTCCGCTCTTTCAGTTTTCACTTCTCCACATTCGTTTGTGAGCCGCTATATAGCACCGTCTCAGCCTGCCCCACTGTGCACCGGCAGACTGTTTTTTTTGGGGGGGGGGGGGTGTTCACACAGAGTTCCCCCGAGAAGCAGCATGGGTGCAAGGGCCATCCGGCCCACCTCATTTAACCCCAAAGTTATTGTTGTGGGAGTAGTGTGGACGTCCATACTTTTGGTCCTGCAAAGCCTGACTCATAATGGCAATGAACTTTCTTGGCAGCATTTGAGCAAATCGATTTTCAGCCAGTGGAGTAAAGAAAGAAAAAAAACAAGAGTTTGTTGGGATTTTTCAGATATTATTTTAATAATTCCACTTGTTTCAATGTTTTGTCTTCAGTTGGCGCTGACAAAACCCCTTGGATACAAGTGAATAAGTGTATAATGTAGTTTTAAATGTATTTTTCATTGCTGCTTTAACATTGAGCTCCTCGTACAAAATAAACCCTGAACTGCATATAAGCCACTCGTTAACTAATTCACATTTTTCTAAAACAAAGGAATGATTTTTATACATGTATTTATGTATTTATTTTAAATAAGGTCCACTTCAAAAATGGAGGTTGTGTATGGTATGAAAGGTCCATTTAGAGTAGACCGGTCCGTTAGGGTAATATGGTGGTAGTGTGTTGACAGTCCACTAGGGGCAAAAAAGTTTGCCAAATTGTTGACGTATTTCAAACAGTTCCTGTTGTGGAATGTGTAGAGTCATAAAGGCCTTTCACACCACGAGTGTCGTCTTCTTGTCACAACCGTCGTATCCAGAATGACTGTTGGCTTTAACTGTTAGCTAAACCGCGCAGCCTTCGCGGACTATGGACTTCATATTTTCTATCACGGGCAGCGGTGCAAGAATTGTCAGGGACGCAATATCTCACAGACTGTGGCCCGAATCCGGAGAGGAGGCTGTCGAGGTTCAGCAGCCCCACGCTGGGACGGCAGACGAGCGACACACCCTCCAAAACAAAACGGGTCGGTGTTACATTCAGCCATACTTTTTGGGCAGTTGGGAGCGAACGTGCCCAACTTTAAAGGGAAAACGCATTTCCCGCTGCGACAAGCCATATGCCAAACTCCCTTGAAAAATCGCTCATTTTAGCATTTCCGAGTTCATGTCGCAGTCTTCTTCTCGTTTGAATAAAAAGTTTAGATTTATGTGTACATTTAAATATCCAGTTTTCATTTCGGCGAGGTTCTTAGTCATTTGTAGGCATTTAACTTTTTCCTTATAGCAAGTCAATCTTATTTTTCTTTGAAAAGTCATTCCCAGTTTACGTTTCTTCGTTGCCTCAAATGTGGTGTGAGGAAATAATTGTATTACTCTTGTAATTAATAATTGTATTAGTAATGATAAACATGGTGTATTTATAGAATTAACTCACGACAACACAGGTTATTTAAACCTTTTGAACTACATTAGCTTTCCCTTTTTCTATTGCATTATATGATATAACCGTTTAATCAAACCAAAGATTAAATGCCTAACTTTGGCCTAACTTTGCATGAATTTGACCTCCTGTTATCGCCAACAGACAGGCTTGTAAGCGGAAATAATGACATTTTATCCAGAGTGTGTAACAGGTGATGAATAACCTCTATGCAGTCTAATTTGCCTAATTTGAAAGCGAACCTTTCGTACTGCTAGTTTTCTGATTTGGTGTTGCTTTTGCTTATGTTGATTCAAAACCCAGAAAAGCTCAAGCTCTCCGCCCTTCTCGGTCTGAAGACACGAGACAAATGAGGAATTCTAAGCATCTCACATCAGCAGACACTTCACACTTAAACCAGAAAGCCAGCGAAGGGAGAAAGCGTGTCCTGGAGGCTCCTCCTATCGGGAGCATCTCCCTAACCCTAACCCTAATGAAGATGGGGTTCCTTTATCCCCTCATTCTGCTCTGCCTATCACACTTAATTTATGATGAGACCCATCAGGACCTTCTGTGGCTTTGAACCATGACTTGTGTAGGTGGTTTTTAGCTGCACTTTGTTATATGATAAGGTTGAGACTGACTAGGTGCTGAGACCAGTAGAGGAAGAGGAAAGATGTTCTAGTGTGGGGGTGGTAGTTAACAATGAGACTTTACTTTAGTTGTCATGCCCAGTTTGAGGTTTTATATTTTCTTATTTTTGTTTTAAAACAGTTTATCCTAAGAAAACAAATCCCAAGTTTGTTTTCAAGTGACTGAAAGAGAACCTTAGAGCCTCCTGCGATTTCACAGATGGACATCCGAGAGTGTTTGCTCATTTTTCTTTTTTTTCCCTTTCTTCTTCTTGGGAATGCACATCAAATATTGAGCTTGCAAGAGAGGAGCTGTTGCTCTTTAGCTTTCCCCTTTGTGCAGAACTTAAAGGCTGGTTGGTATCTGCTCGAATGAGACGGAGAATTGTGCAAAGGGCATAAAACCGCGTCGACTGTAACACCTGATTTTCTCTCCGTAGAGGCCTCGTGTCACATAAACTGGTCAAGCATCCCTACTTGGCAGAAGTAGAAGTTTTCCCTCATGATAAACATGTTTGTCGCTCAGCCTCCCGACCCTGAGCTCCTCTCCGCATCTCCACGTCTCCTTTCCAGCCCTGAGGGTGCTCAGCCATTTGTCACTGTTCAGCGTCACCTTGAAGGTTTTTTTCACAGACCAATTATCGGCATGAGTCAGGAATTGCAATCTGCTGATGCTCTCCCTGCTTTTCGATGGGCAATTTGAATCGTACGAAGCTCCTAAAAGTCCTCGAGCAGTTTGTATTAGGGCGTCACTTGACCCCCGTGTTCCAATCGCGAGGCACTCCCGGGATCATTTCTGGCTCTGGGAGGAAAAGGGGCAGCGGCGGGAGTCCCTGTGGGGGTTGTACCACCTCTTTCCGGGGCCGTTTTATTTTTTTCCTCGACTGCTCTCTGACTTTGAAAGCGTGCTTGGTGAGTCAGAGCATTGCTCAGCTAGTAATGCCTCAAAAGACGCACCTCCCAATGAAAAAAAAACCCTGAAAAGGTGTTCTGAGTTTTGGAGAACAAAACAAAGACGGAACACTTAACATCAGTTTTGTCTGATGAAAGGGAACTACCCCGGAGGACTCGTTAATGCAGTGAAAAGGCCTAAAACATTCGATGTCAGCTAGCCGAATAACATCATGTGCTGCCGGTCCCGAGACGTTTAGGACAGATGTTCGGAAGAGAGCGCAGCCGATGTTTAAAGCAGAGTAATTAGGACCTGTTCCAAACGACTCCACTGCTCCTTCTGCGTCCGCACCACTCGGGCTGAAAGGAGCACCCAGCTTCGCTTAGCACGCCGGTAGTAATTTCCCTTCCTTTGAAGACGGCACATAAAATTACGGAGGACCTGGAAATGATATCTGTGCAACACTTCAAAAGGGGCATTTCGAAAAGTTGGTGCGCACCACTTGCAAACTTGCCATGTATACTGGAGGCCGAGGGGCGGGTCTTAGTTTTTGGTTTCACTATTTGCCCGGTGATTTCACCTTGTTCGAGGCAGCCTATGGAGACTGTGCACGGAGAACTCATCCCTCCTGTGAGATAGTCCTTCTTACAGATGGATCTGAGAGGATGCTGTCTCCATTTCTCTTTATTTTTAGCCTCAGATTTGTTTGGATGCATGGAAACTGGGCTTAATCAGAGAGTCACTTTGCCCAGTTTGCCAAGTCCCGTTATTGAATTCTCTAAAGTGATATTTCTAACATTATTTACCTGAAGTTACACTAACTGTGGTGCAGAACTGAAGGCCTAAGTTTGGACGCAGGTGGCCTATTATGCTGCGTTCCTTACTCTTTTTTAGGTCAAAGTCCGAGGAAAAACACAGCCCCTCACCTCATGACCTGCCCGTGTTTATTAAAACCCCCCCATAGGGTGGGAGTTCAAAAGAGTTTAAAGTTCCAGCTGCCTTTGCTGTGCTGTGAACTCTGTAATGTCCCGGACACAAGAAAGCTCGAGTCTGCAAATCATTCTTTCTACGACATTAAGAATTTGTGTCGTATGTGGTGTCCGAGTCATTTTAATCATCTGCTTTCTGTCGCTAACATTTTCTCAAAACTATCCGGTTATTGTTTTGTTCATGTGGAGCCTGTTGGAAATGAGTGAATGCTTGTTGTATATCCTTCTTGCAGTTAAGTATAGCCAGTCATTGTGAAGAGGAGTCGTAGCCAAAGATTGATCATCCCATGAGGGGTTAAATTGTCGCATGCCCCTGTGCTCCCCTCTCAAACACACTCCTCTCAAACCGACCCACAGCTTTGACTCAAAGAGGGATATTGCTCAGAGTGCAATAACTTCTAAATCCTACAGAATTGGGTATGTGATTATGGGTCTGGAGGTTTAATGGCTTAAGGAGCAGGTGGGAGGAGGTGGTGAGAAGCAGGACCTCCCACTTTGAGCTGCTGACACAGTGAATTCCTGTTTGCAAATCAGTATTTTGCCCGAGGCCCTTATTTAGCCCGGCCGGCCATTGGTTTTTATGTCATTCCCGTTTTTCGCACCCAATCGATCTGTGTTGTGCCTTACTGTGACACAGACAGGGGAACTTTGCACTTCTTTTTTTCATGTTTGCATAGAGGCAACCGGATCAGAATTAAGGTAAATCAGTTAATCAGTATGAAACGGACATTTTTCCCCTCTCCAAAAGGAAATTGCTTAAAACTTATAGAAATGAGTGAGAGCTATTCGACGTGAAAATTGCACCCGTGGCTCATTGTGAAATAAGCAGATGGCTCCAATAACCGTCAGTCAAATTGAATCTAGTATGAAAATTATTTCAATAAATCGGATAAAAACGGGTGTTATCTCTGTATAAATGTATGTTATCACATGTACTAAAACATTCCATCTGACTTTTTTTTTTTTTAGGTAAGGGGTTTTCTAATGTGTTATTCTCAAGCCTGAGTAAACTCGGTAGTTTTTGATGATCTGACACACCAGATGGTTTGTTAACATTCTGCAGAAAGCCCTCGGAATGGGACGGACCCTTTTTCCGAAGGGCAGGACGAGGCTTTGACGGGAACAAGCACGTCTCAGCTGTGAGCATCATTGAAAAGTCCGTGTTGGTCAGTGAACACGAACCAGTAGCTGCCAGAATGAGAATTGCTGTTTTAACCGGTAACGGATAACAGGAAGGAATCTCTCGGGTTTAGGATATTTTAGATCTTCCAAAAATCCAATTGCAAATTAGGTGCCGGTGTTGGACCGTGCTGTTTTATGTTCACAAACATAATGAAATCGCTGTAGCCGTGTTTTTAACTCATTGACTGCCAGCCATTTTCAGAACAGAGAGTCGCTCACTGCCAGAGTTTTTTGAGAATTTTGACTGATTTTTCAAGAGCCACAGAATAGTTTGTGCTATGACTATGTAAACACCGAACACACCAAAAGAAAGAGTAGACTCTCTTCTATCATCAGGAAAAAAAATTTTGTTTCTACCTTATTCCGTTCTTCCTCGACTTGCGTCTCACCGGCGCCATTTCTCTCATAGCGAACCATTGCGTTTGTTTTTATTTGCTTACAATCTATGCTAATCTCCCATCAAAAGTGGCACAGCTACCTAGAGGGTAAATTTGTTAGTACGTACTCTGTCTAGAAGCCGATATTTACGGAAAAACTTTCGCCGATCGTCCCCCAAGCCACTCGCATTGAAAAACATAAAAGACGTCTATAGACGTCTTTGGCAGTCAGCGGTTGGATTTGAAAAGACGTCTATAGACGTCTTTGGCAGCGAATTAGTTAAAAATGGGCAAGGTTAACGTCTAATCATGTGACTCCCTGGCGCCCTGCTGCTGTCGCCCGCCCTACTCAGCCCCCCATGGAAGCCCCACCGATTAGGTCGTATTTTTCCTCCTTCTTCTTCTTCTTCTTCTTCTTCTTCTTCTTCTTCTTCTTCACATAAACTAATCAGCTAGTTGCTTTTTTGCTCAGTAAGTGAGCGCACAGTAGTAGTAGCAACAGACCTCCACTCTTTTCAAATCCAATCCCAAGAAGGGCTGTCATGTTAGAAACGTCAACGTACAGATTAGGCAATGTTTCAGCATGCCTATCGAAGTTATTGATAAATACACAAATCTTTGCCTTAAGGCGTGACTTTCCCACACATGCTGAACCTGCCAACGTCTAACACGGACAGGTTTGCATCTCTCCACCCCCCAATAACACCTTTTTCTCCTTCAGTCTGCACCGGGTTTGTCACTATGGAAACAGACGTTTACACGCAGGGAGAATATTAATCGGACGGCGTGCGCGTTAGCCGCGTTGACCGGCCCGTGGCCTTTCGCGTGGGGGCCAATCGGATAGGACCATCCGGACGTGGAGGGGCTTCAAAGCCACGTCATTGTAGCAGCAGCATGACGGGGGTGTGATGAGTGGACACAGGGAGGGCGTTAATGAGAGGACAGGGCAGATCTGCTGCCTCCTGTTCAGACACACACACACACACACACACACACACACACACACACACACACACA
>JABUIW010000019.1:16115012-16136691 GCA_013363375.1 Menidia beryllina
GTATGTATGTATGTATGTATGTATGTATGTATGTATGTATGTATGTATTTATTAACAGCACCCCTCACTCCTGACTTGCTATCAGGCAGTCCTGTACTCTAGAAATAGCTACACTGCTGGATGACTCATGTTTTTAAGCTGTGAGGCGCCTGAAGAACGACACAAATACAAGGACTTGTTAATCAAAGCGTTAATCACCGCGTCTCAGGGCACTGGGTCAAACATCCAACACAAATCCTTCACCCGAATTCGGCAGCCGTCCTCTGTCACCGTCTCAGAGCCTCTTTCAGTATTCGTTAAGGTCCTTTAGCCGGCGCTACTTGTTGAAATCAAAGACCTCTTTCAGCATCCCAAGGGTCTGCTTCCTTCTAGGCTATTTCATCTCTTATGTTACCTTTTGTGTCTCGCTCTCATTTTACCGGATTTCAATATTCCATCCAACCTCTTGCCCTCACCCAGCCCCCCCCCAAATTCCCCATGAGATTCCTTCAATTCTCTCCTTTCGCCTATTGATCTCCCATGTCCTTTTCTTTCTATTTACCATCTGCTTTAAGTTCCCTAACTAAAGCCTCTTCTTCTTTAGCCTTCCTTGTTTTCTTTTTTTCCAATGCAGTTGTCATTTTGAAAATCTTTACATTTTCCCAGACGGTGCCAACCTCTTCATCAGCTGCCACCATTTCTTACAACATCCCTCCATTACCCAACCAGCATGTAGCTCTAAACCCTCCCTCCTTCCCCCATCCACCCTCTGGTTCCTCCTCTCGCTTTCTGGCTCTAGCATTCCCAGCTTCTCCGTCTATATCCACCTCCTCCGTCTCCTCTCGGGGCGGTGGGGGGGGACAGCAGCCCGACGGAGGCCGGCCCGGTTTCTGTCAGCTGTGCGAGGCAACGGGGGGGGGGGGGGGGGGGGGTGACGGCGAGGCGAAGAGCTTTCGATGGCTCGCGTTGTAGAGCGCGGTGGGCTAGGAGGAGAAAGAGGGAGAGAGAGAGAGGGAGAGAGAGAGAGGCTGAGCGAGGGGAAGTCGGTGCGATAGAGAGAGAGAGCAAGAGCAGGCAGATCGACGCAGAGCGAGAACCAGAAAGAGAGAGAGAAGGAGAGAGAGAGAGAAAGTGGTCCGGTGCTCGCAGCTCACAACGCTGGCTCGCTTTGCTCACTGTTGACGAATGAGCTGTCTACCCACGGGGCTGGGAAACGGCAGCTTGTGACAAGCTGGGGGAGAGGGGAACATGAATGTAATGCGCACCTTGCCTCGTTTGCTTTCAGACACCGGCCAGAAGAAGACTCCGGAAAAGAAGGATGGAAGGCGCATGTCTTTCCAGAGACCCAAAGGGACCATCGAATATTCTGTGAGTAGCGTGCAGGCAACTCTGTCCCCGTGTGCCCTCGGGTTTTTTCGACGCTTCTCTGCCCGTCGCTCCTGTCCTGCTGACTGCCTGCGCGCGCGCGCGCGTGTGTGTGTGTGTGTGTGTGTGTGTATGTGTGTGTGAGTGGCAGCTGCTGGTGTTTTGTGTACCTACGTTCCAGATGTAGCAGCTGTTGTGTTTACGTTTTGTGGAGCCAGTGTAACTAGCCGTGCATCGGAGCGGGGAGTCGTTTTTGTGGATTTCTTCCTAACACGTGCACTTCTGCCTTTGACTGTTTACACAAAGATGACTCCGTGTGTGTGTGTGTGCCCGCGTGTGTGCAGGGTAGCTCAAAGAGACCTCGTTCCGAACTGTGTGTCCTGTGTCAAACCTCCTGTGTGCAGCCGCGTAAGGCTTAGCTCCATCTTCCGTGTAGATGAGTGTGTGTGTGTGTGTGTGTGTGTGTGTGTGTGTGTATATGTGATGGAGAAGGGGAAGTGTTGCTTGATCCGGCTGAACCCCTGAGCAGGGCCGACGGGCTTTCGGTGCCGGCAGTATTTCTGCTCGTTTTGTTTTGTTTTTTTTCCACGCTGCAAATTCCACCACGCGGCATGCGGATGACCTTCCAGCTGCGTTGTCATCTCTATTGATTTAGCTGTTGTGTGGGAGCGGGTTGGGGGGGGGGGGGGGGGGGGGGGGTGTAAAGAGATGAGAGAAGGACTCCCGTTCCCCCGGAGCTCTCTCTCCGCTCTGACTGCTCGCGTTCTTCAAATGACCCTCAAATCCAGCTGCAGTCGGACCGCTCGCCGTCTTCTCCGTGGCAACAGCGAGCAGAGCGGGAGCGACCGCGCTGGAAGCTCCGGCCGTCCGCCTGCCTGTCTGTCTGCTGCTCAGGGAGGACAGGCAGAAGAGAGGAGAGAGGGAGAGATGGCTTTTGTGCTCTATTATTGTCATTCCCCCATCCCTGCCCTCCGTTCCCCAATAATCTGGGATCTCTCTCTGCCACCGGGTCTCTCTCGCTCCAGGAGCTGCTTGAGCTCTCGCTATAATTGCCCCCCCCCCGCCCCCCTCCACCTCCCCGACATGTCAGTCATCTGAGCCCTCCTGATTGGCAGGGCTCTTGTTTACCTCGCCAGCCCCTGAGAAGCCGTGTCGGGGGTCAAAGCCCCATTATGAGCGGAGTTTGTGGCCCACCTTTCATTTAGCACACCGACCTCGCTCTCATCCGGCCCGTCGTTCTCTTTCCCCTCTCCATGTTTTCCGCCTCCAGCGGATCACCTGTGATTTGATGGATGGACGGATCGAGGCCCCGCCAACGATTTTGTCCTCCAGCTTGACGTGCGGCCGTACGGCGGAGCGCACGAGGCAGCGCCGCGCCGATTGAGAGATGGCTTTATCTCAAACTCATCTTGCGCACCAGGCCGCCACCCGCCAACATTTCCTCGTTTCGCTCTCCAGCTGATAAGTTTATAGACATATCGCCAGGCGTCCACCAGAAAAGAGAGGATTTCCTCTTGTACTGCCTTATCAAGGCAATCTCTCTCCCCCTCTCCTCTCTATTTACCACATAACACAGGCTTCTGCTTCTTCTATTTTTTTCCTCATATTGACAAATAACCTGAGAGACAGTGACCAATCTGCCTATAGGAACTGGTGATAGCACTCTATTCAGCCGTGCTGACCTGCTCCCAATAAAAAATAAGCTTGGATTCTCGGGGTGTAATGAAGATAAATGAGGAGACCTACAGATGCAGACAGAGAGAGACAAAGTGGAACACTGAGGTGAGCCACATTATGTTGTCTGGATGCAAAGGGTTGGGATCCTTTTCAATACTTTTTTTTGTTGTTTTGTTTTGTTTTTTCGGTTCGCTGGGGGAGGATGGAGCCTATTCCAGTTGTCATCAGACTTGAGACAGGTTTTGGACAGACACTATCTCCCAATGGACCTAACATGTATGTTTGTGAATGTTGGGAGAAAACTGGAGCACCCAGAGAGAACCAAACCAGCTCCCCAAACCAGCTTTAACCCCAGAGTAGTGCACATCTCAATTCAAAATTGATCCGTCCTGCCCAATTTGCTTATCCATCTGAAAGGCCAAAGAGTCCAAACTTTACATGATACCACCTGCACCTCATCAGTGGTTTGAATGGAGCAAATGACAATCGCAGAAATACTGAAACTGCACGGTTGTAGTCACATTTTTTTAAACCAGCTGTTTTTTTTGTGAACGAACCGTTTTCGTGACTTATCCAGTGACGTCACTTCTTGGCTAACCAGCTTCCTGCAGTCTGTCCATCGTTTGGTTTTCATTCAGACTCGGCTCACTCTGTATTAGTGGACACTCTTATTTGGAGACAGACCAACCAAACCATGATCTCGAATTTCAGTCAGCCTCTCCTTTGCTGTTTGGCGGCTTACAGGTGCCAGGGAAGTGTCAGGCTCGTGGTTTTGTTTTGGATCAGTGGGAAAAGTCAGAGCCAATTCAGTGGGAAAGTGAAATCTCAGAATCTGGTTGTGGTTTTCAAACTGTTCATGGGGTCTTTCACAATCCTGGTATTGCCTTCAAAATCCATCCATATGTTGTTCTCAGGACTCTTTTTAAAATGAAATTTTCTGTGATTTAGTGTTCTGAAATATAAGGCAGAGGGGCACAAACTGGGGCTGTATGTATCCACTATATAATTAAGGGTTGGGTGTTTAAATTATGACCATTTGTTTACCTTTCATTTTTTCCATAAATACTCCTTTCTGACCTGAATGGTTCACTTAAAGCTCATCTGGGTGCTCCAGTGGCCTAAATTTCTAAGACACAATCCATCCTCTCTGTTCTCCTTCTCGGTCTTACAGAACCAAAACGGCCCCGTTCAGGCTTCTTTAAAGTGTCTCATGACTTTCAATTCCGTCATAAACTACAGCGCTGAATTATTGTCTAACGTTAAGTTGCGTTTTGTCACATTCTGGCCCGGGCCTCCTCACGCGGTGTCTCTTTTGGTTCTGTTGAAGAACTCTCAGCTGAACTGGCAGAGCAAAGCCTTCATTAGGTTTTGTATAGTGATGCCAGAGAGGAGGGGAGCGCTTGTCTGGATCCTGGAGTTGGAACCCCAGGAGTGGGTAGGGGGGGTGTCAGCATTCATCATTTACTCATTCTGGCCTACATCCTGTACAGTCAGACGCAATTATGACTGAATATGCCTTCCACTTGAAGGAAAACAACGATGATTAAGTTATTTGCGAGAGGATGGGTTGACTTTGAAGGGGGTGTTACTTATTAAGTTTCCGGCGGCTGAAAGGTCACTCACTTAGTGTTTTGAGAGGAGACTCTGTCATTCCCATCTCTATGGATTTATTTCAAGCCGCCACATTCCCAAAATATCAGCCCGGGTCATTTGAGTGATCTTTGGATACCCGACCCATTTTTACCTGCCATGACTCGACGGCTTTTCGGAGAGATAAATAAATGTAACCTTGCTATTCTGGCAGCTTTACACCTGCCTTTCCAGTTCTTTTTCAAACTTCAAACTACCAAACACAAAGCAGCCCCAGCAGAAAAACCACTGAACGCTTCCAGAGTCAGTAAGACTACAAAGCTGAGGAAGAATTTGGTGCCTGTTGTATTTTGAGTTTACATCCTTCTGCTGTGTCACTCTTTTTATGTCTTATTTCTTTGGCAGAAAACCAGAGTTTAAACGCTCTCAATAAGTCTCCTGTAGTAGTGCTAGATAATTGACACCTTCTCCTTCTGGTGCAGAGGCCTAATAGTGGAGCCGGGTCACTCTGTATGGCCCGTCTTCAAGCTTCACGGATCTTCGCAGGGCTGAGAAGAAGCACTGTGGTCATTAGAGGACTTGAGGGACCCGATGAGTCACGAGCTAAACATCAGGTGTGTGCCTGTGTGTGTGTGTGTGTGTGTGTGTGTGTGCACGCACAGACACGACCACACGGGAGTCACTCTTAGCTCTGCCGCCCTCCTGACAATCAGTCACTCTGATTGCATTATTCAGCGCCGGGCTGCCGAGGTGATCCCACTCTTTGAGCTTTCACTACGCTGTCTTTCTGGGTGCCGGAGAAGAGGTCAGCACATGATGGAGAAATGACAGGACGGGAGGGATGTGCGGGGTAGGAATGTTAAAAGGAATTGGTGGGTAGGGAGCTTGATGCACTTGCCATATGACCTTTGGAAACGGTCATCAGTAAGTTTGATTTACTTGAAAAATAACCCGTATTTCATAGCGGCATTCCTTACGAATACAGAAACAAATACAAAATGGACAGCAATATACAATCATTTAAAGCTTTCAAACCATTAGTGTCCCTTACACAGAGCACTTAAGATTGGCTGATTTGAACCCTCTTCCAGAGGAACCTGAACCTAACTCCATCATTGCTTTGTCTTTTTATAATATGCCAAACCAAATATGGTTTGGGAAAGCCATCAAGCCCCGAGCACTTCAGCAATAAGTGAGAGTCTGACACAAAGACGCATCCCGGGGGGCTTGAAAGTGAGACAGCAAACTTGCTCCCTGTCGCCTTGAAAAGGACAGAATAATGTGACTTCTTTCTTTTTTTTTTCTGTCTCACTTGCAGCAGTTCTAAATTTAGGCCTGCAGACGACCAGCAAGGGTGTAGTTGCACACAATACACATACCATTTGGTAGTAACGACAAAGTCACCATGGCAACTGTCATACTAAAGCTGGGCCTCATTCTTTATCATAAAAGTGATGGCCAGTCTGAGACGGCATTATGGAGCAATTACTGCGTTATATCCAGGTTGGGTTTTCCTTTTCTCCTCTTTCTTTAGTGTTAATTAGATCTTTTTCAGTGCAGGTTTTATTTGATTTTCTATTTTCTTTTTATTTATTTATTACGATTGAAGGTGAATGGAGGGCAGCAGCAAACACTGTGTTCTGTGAACACATCATCTCTCATTAGCAAAGCCCTCGGCCTCATGTTTGACCCTATTCTTGATATTTCAACAGAGCTGTGAGAAGATTCTTGATTGGGGCTTTTAGCCTTTGCCCGTTTGTCCAGTCTGCCCTTGTTGGATCTGTTTATCCTCTCCTGTTCGACAAGGTGACCATCCACTGCGTGCCCGACACACTAAGATGGCACCTTCTTCTCCACAAGGCAAAGTGTCACCCTAACAGAGACGAGCTTTGTTATTCACCCCAGGCTGAGATGAATAATGGATATTATTGATCCACAGAGGATAAGTGGCCAGGGTCCACCTGCCTTTAGAGGCCATGATCCTAATAGTGATTACTTTTTCTTTTCCTTCCCCTCCCTCGTTCTGCTATCGGGGTGTAAGTAGCGGGTCTTTATCGGTGGCTTGTGTTTGCATGTCCCCTGTCCTTTAGGCTGTAATTGGGTTAAAGATGGCTCCTCTTACAGCGCGATCGATGGCTGCTTCTCCGAGGTCTGCAGGAGTCAGACGTGCACGCACCCGCGGTTGGGACTCGCGACGCTAGCCGCGGCGCCGGCGTTACCAGCTCATCTCTGCAAAGTGATTAATTGAGCCTAAAAGGCAGCCTCGAGTCGTATAATTATGACACCGCTTTCGGTGCCAAGATCGGCCCACCACCTGGCTCTGCCAATGTTTACTTCACCGAACACCGGATATTTTTATACTCCCACAGAAGACGCAGGGACTACTAGAATAGCTCTTTGATATAAGAGCTGGTGGGGAAGGGTTAGGTGAAGCCCTTCTTTTGTGGCGAAATACACGGATTTGTTCAGCATTAGCCAAATAAACAACAAGGGAAGCTGGAAACATTCGTAAATGTGCCAGCAGATCGGAATGTCCCGTAAGTTTTCTTTGTGCCGAGCAACAGAGAGGAGCTATGAAGCTAAAAATAAACACCTCATGGATGAAACGGTAGCAAATAGCACCCAGGGAGAATCAATGCTCCCCGCTGAAGCCGCCAGGGTAGAAGACCCCGACACTGTCAGGCATCCATTAATTCTTCATCTTCTTGGGAATCAAGCATTAATCTTTTCACTTTTTGAACAAGAGTTCAAGGCTGAACACTGTAAATACTTATAGAATCAACCGTTAATGATCCATTAATGGTCATATGTAGAAATGACCATAGCGCCTTGTGAGACCCCGGCGCACACAAGAATGTGCTTGTTGGTGTCATTGCCGTGTCACATTGGCTTTGTCTCCCTGACTCTGATCTTCTTGACACCTCGCCTCCTTCACGCCGACAGGACATTTATCAAACTGACATGCAGACTGTTGTCTGAACCAGGAGCAGGAGCGGGGGCTCCCCTCACCGAGCCGGCCGATAAGCTGAGAAAACTGTGTGTTCCAAAAACAGGTGTCCGAGGGCAGTTTGTCGACAGCGTGGACGAGGGGTTGGTTTCCGGCGGGAGGCCGCATCCTCCTCGTGTCTTTTGTTGTGCTTCAGCACATTGATTTCTCTTCGGCACTAAGATAAAAGGCACTAAGGTGTTTTCCACGACTCCTTTTGAAGCTGCTCTACCTTTACTTGACAAAATTCAACAAAAAAAGATTGCCTTTTTCAAAGCTCCACTTGCCATGTATCCTCCATCTGTCTCAATCAATCTTTGATTGAATCATCGAATGAAATCCGTGCTGATTAACAAGTAGCATAAATCTAGTGTTATCAGATGCGCACTAATTTGATTTATTTCTTAACATTTAATCAAGCTAAATAATTCAATCGTCTCAAGAGACTGCTTGATGTTGCCTATCTCCACTTTGACCCTTTGTGGCAGTTCGGGTGGAAAAAAGGGGAGAAAATAGCAAGTTTTACGTGGGGAAATGGGCCTTTTTCTTCTTTTTTCTTCCACTTGCTAATAGTGGGGGGAAAAGGTCTTAGTGAATATATTGTAGTTATTGGGTTGTTTTGGGGATGCTAAAGCAGAGGTGTAGATTTGCACCACCAGCAGAGTTGTTTTGCTTACACTTAACATCTTTGGCATGCTGCTCACCCACCCGTTCCGTGCACAACTCGATGGACCCCAGCTCTGCATTGTTCATTGTTGTCCCGCTCCCATTGCTGAGTCATGAGGACCGCCTCCGAACAGCGTGACAGACCTCGGCTCTTATTAGTTCGTTCCCCCAGAGGTTAGCGGCTACACTCCACGGAGCCCCGTATTAAGGCCTCGTTAGCACTCCCCCCCCCCGCCCCCTCCAGATTTTTCTCACCCCAGCCCCTTCGTTCTTCTTCACAGCCGAGCCCTGCCCTGCTTTTCCATCACAAAAAGATGCTACCTCAAGGATATCGGTGCCAGTAATTGACCTAAAATCAGTGGACGCTTTGGTTCCAAGAGCTAATGAGCTGAGCTCCGGGGCCCAAACGAGTGGCCCAGCAGTGTCCCGTCATTGTGCTTTTATGGTTATTCGTCTTTGATGGACTGTTCCAGCTGGATAGCTGCCATCGTTAGCTAGTTTCCCCATTTGACCGTTACGTCAGTGTTGTCGTTTCCCAGGATGCATGTGGTGGACTTACTTCATCCAGAGGCAAGGCGAGGCATATTTTCGTGTACAAGACAATTCAAAGTGCTTTACAAAGAGTGGAAAAGCAGAAAATAAAGAGAAAAGGAATCAACAAAATAAGTTAAATAGATATATTCTGTTTTTATTCGCAGAGTTAAATAGAACAGTGTTCAGCCTGGATTTAAACATTGTCAGAGATGAGGCCTGTCTCTCTTTTTTCAGGGAGACTGTTCCAGATTTTGGGAACATGGAACTGAAATTAAGCTTCTCCTTGTTTGGTCCTAACTCTGAGACCAAAAGCCGAGGTTCTGAGAGTCTGAGCCGATTCTAATGGCTCTAACATGTCAGAAATGTATTTTGGCGCTTGACCATGAAGAGACTTGTACACAAGCAGAGCTTTTTTTTTTTTTTAAGTCTGTTCTCTGCGAGACAGGAAGATGACAAGATCATTGCAATCCAAACAAAATGGTATGGTTTTAGTTTAAGCATCTAGGGTTTCAGCCTCTTGTTGTCTGACAACGTGTTTTATTTACATTTAAGCAGTGCACATGAGATATTGTAGCCAAAGACCTGCTTTCATGTTTTTCTAACTTCCCCATGTCTTCCTGAGTCCCGTCTCCAATTCCTGCTCTATTTTTTATTTATTATTACAAACCCCTCATTCTTACAGGTCCGATACAACGATGTGAGTTTCGGTCTGGTTTGATGAGGGTTTTTTATTTTGGGTTGGTAGCCACCTCTTCTGTTGATGATTCTAAAACGGTTGCACATGCTAAATCAAGTGCACTTCACGCCGTAATGCGCAGCCGGCTGTGTGCACACTTCAGCTCCCGGCTCCTCGCTTTGCAATGGATTTTGTGTCATGAAATTCTGCACTCTAGCCACATAGTTAACAGGGAGATTTTTTTTTTCCTCCCCCCCTCCCCTCTCATTGACTCGTGACCCCCACACGCACACCTTGGTACAGAGCGGCCTGTTAAACGTTGTTAGCGTCGCGAAGCTATTTTCTGGTTGATAACAGCCTCGGGGATTTTTCTTCTTCTTCCCGGAAAGAAACCCGGGAGTTTTTCCACAGAAGTCATGCGTGCTTCTGTCTCACACGGCGTTCCGGCCCGTCTGTCCCGCTTCCCCTCGCTCGGCTCACCTGCCGTCGACTGTGACCGTCCCGCGTTCTGGTCTTCCCCCCTTTTGTTTGTTCCAGAACATCCTCCTGGAAACGATTTGTCACGTCTTGAGTCGAAGGTGGGGGGGGGATCTGTCTTCCTTGCTGTGCGATTGTGGAACTGTGTGCACAAGCATGTAAAGCTAAATGAAGCGGTCCCATGACTATTGCAGTAAAACACACAGAGTCATTATGCTGTGCTGATGCTGCACAGCTCAGGGGTGCCCACCCCCCTCCCCCCTCCCCAGCCGCCCGTAGGCTTTTCGGGGGGGTCACTTTCTTGCACACGCAGGTGCCGCCCGACATGGATGTCTGCCTCATTTGCGAGGTAGGAGCCCCCGGTGGGGACGTCGGATGGTTAACTATTTCAGACACATCTCCGCCGCCCGGGTCCCGAGTGGCGGCGACAAGCCAGAGCACCTGTGTCGCACAACAGGGCGCCGCACACCACAGCAGCCACGTGTGATCTGTTCAGCCTCAGCTTACACGACACACACACAGCCCCATCCTTCTCTGGTTGTTTAGTCAGTAGATTTTTTTAAAAGGGTTCATCATGTATCATTTTTTAAATAAAAACTCAAGTAGATTGACCACTGAAAAATTGCAGCCTGTCTCTATATGATGCATCCCAGCTTGGTTCCACAAGCTTGTCAACCAACATGATACCAATTATCTGAAATATGTCACTGATTTCTGCCACACAGGGAAGCTATGAGCAAATGAACCGGCATTGCTTTTGTGTTTCAGGCTAGAAAAGCAGCAATTAGTCCTAATATTACAATCGTGAGAGAGCTCAAGCGTCTTAGCTTGCATCCTGCTTATATTTCATGGTTTGTGTTTTCTAACTAGATGTTTCCATCATTGGGCTGAAGGAAAGGAGGATTTTCAGGGTGAGCATTGGGAACATAAAGCAAAACGCGGCTAAACGGGAGCCACTGAAGGTGTGCCTCTGCGTATTCAAAAGGCAAAGAATAAGAACCAGCTTCGGCCGCCAGTCCGTTTCCGTGCTGCTCACATTCACACACACAAGCTGCAGCACAGTTCACGTCACTCACATGCCAACACAGACTTTGAAACAACCAGCAGATACTTTTTCATGCGGCCAAAGAGGAATTTCTCCATTCTTTAGTTAAAAACGCGAGCAGGTTTACTGCTTTAGAGCTGATACAGTTTCCAGAGTTAATCTTCTGCACCAATGAGTTTGGCGACAAACTTTGTTAGAAGATGAGCGGTGTCTATTTTCTAACGTAATAAGATAGACGGAGAGTCGAGGTTCTCATTCTCATCCGTGCTGGCCAAATGGAATTGGTCTGTGTTTTAGTCAGCATTTGAGACGAGTGCAGGGGGAAAAGAATAACAGATACCTTGGTTTCATATTAGATGAGGCTAGATTTCATTTGGGCAAAAGGAAAAAAAAACTTACAGAAAATGCAGTTGAAACATTTAAGTTACAAGGAAAGCAACAAAAAAAAACAGCTTATCAAAGTTTGTGTTTTTCCCAGATAACAGGGATTCAATTTATTCAAAACCCATTTAAAGTTAAAATCTTTAAAAGTTTTGAAAGTTTGGCATTTTTGAACAGGACTGAAGTTATTTAATGAAGTTTTTATAGCAGTTGTTTTTTTCTTTTTTTTATGTAGACAGTTTTGTCTTTACATTAAACTACCTGGGTTAAAAATTATGATCTAAAAACTGTCTATGATTTGAGGTCTGCTCAAATGATACCAGAAATGCTGAATGGACATCATGGGAATCTTTTCCTGGTCTAAAGTTGACAACTTTAACCTGCTGTGCACCCAAAATCCATCAAGCAAGGCACAATACACAATAATCCTTTTAAAGCCATGTTCCCCCTCTGTCTCACTCCCTGTTTGTGTTTTTTGTTTGTTTTCAGGAATTATTGTCCTGAAGCAAGGTTGTCTGTCTGTTTTTGAAATTTGATTTAGTATCTTTTTTTGTGTGTCCTCTCTCTCGTCTTGTGGTTCAGGTGGAATCGCGGGACACATTGAACAGCATTGCGCTCAAGTTTGACACCACACCCAACGAGCTGGTTCAGCTGAACAAACTGTTCTCCAGAGCAGTGGTGCCTGGCCAGGTGTGAACCGCCGTGCACGCCCTCACTCAAACGTTTGGCTCCACAACCCCATCACGACTAACACCACAAGCTTATTTTCATAGCTCCAGCTCATCCTTTCTTCTTAAAGTCTCTGTCCTGCACATGGAGATTTGATGGAAAAAACAGCAAACAGTCGACGCACTAACCACATCCCTGTACCTTTTGTCCATCTCTGCCTGATAATTACACGTCACTTGTCCCATTAGGGACCGTACACAAATTAGCCATTACCGCATTTCACAAACTGCCAAAGCTTTAACCTTCTTCTCTGGCTTTAATGCTTAGCAATTCATTTTAGGGATTCTCCAAAAATCCAAATCCAACTTTTTTCTCTTTTTTTTATAAGACATCTAAAATACTATTTGTACTCTATGGAGTTAAAACCAAATCTGGTGGAATTGACACAAGCTAACACCACTGCTATCCAGTAATCTGTTTGGAATATTTACTTATCACACCTCTACTAAGATTAGGCCATTAAAAAATTGGTTGCATTATTTAAACCCAAAAGCTGTGGCTAAATAAATTAATCATTCCCGTACTTCCTTCTGAAGGAAGGAAGTAGAGGGATTTTTCCATTTTCCTTCAGCATACCAAATTTGACAAAACAGAGCACGTGAGCCCCCTTAAATGGAATCAAAGATATGTTATTGTTTGCTCTTAGTATAGATTAGCTTCATTAGTAAAGGGTCTGCTTGGTTACCCCCATCCAAAAGTAACTTTATAGAGGATAATCTCTTTTGAGTGGAACTTGTTTATTTTTTTCCAAAAATATACATTTATATATATATGTACACATGTACATATATATGTAGAGATGAAAAGGTAGTTCAACGCTTCCACCTACCGAAAAGAGTGATGGATTTGGTTCAGTATCCAAAACCCTTTTATAGGAGGAAACAAGAGCATAGTGGATACTTCCTGTTTTGTATGTCAAAATGCAAAACTCTGAGTCTGGGTCAATGTTTTTTTCTTGCGGCTCCAGGGATTCAGATTAAGGCACCATGTGAAGGCTTGTGCAGACATTAAATATTCTGAGGAGATTCCACTTGAATCTAAATCAGTTGTTGAAGTAGAGAAACTAATTTCATACAGCTTTGGACAGACTAAAATGTTTCAATATATTTATGAGAAAAAGTATAGATCTGCTCTGAATATAGAATAATTTAATTCCATTTACATGTAAACTTGCTGTACCTTGTAACTGTTAACTGGGATTTTTGCTAACTGGATGCATATGAAACCATCTGTACAAAAAAAACCTCAAAACCTCTCCATATATCATCCAGCCCAGAAGTACTACAGTCCAATTATTTATCTTTTTAAATATCTTTTTTCCGCATTCAGATATTTCCAAGGTAGCATCCGTCGATTTAAAAAAAAAAAAAAAAAAAAAATTATTTTTTTTTAAAAATTTTTTTAACAAATAAAAAATTACAAAAGAAAAAAAAAAAAAAAAAAAAAAAAAAAAAAAAAAAAAAATTATTGTATTTTAAACCTTGGGCCAGCACATAAAAACTTAGCATTGTAACAGAAGCAACTCATCTGTTTATAGGATGCCTATTTCTCTGTTATGTAAAGCAGATACCATATCAGTAAGATAATGCGCTTCACTCTTTTTTGTAAATATATAAAATGCAGGCGGAGACTTTATTCATGGTTTGGTAGCTAGCTGCAGATGCCACCAGATGTTACATCCCATTACTGCTGATCCTAACCCACCAACTCTCACATCATGACCATCTCCTTTCCATTCTGTGTTTGTTTTGTCAATAACATGGAGCCACTCTAACGATTTCATGTTATTCTCCTCGTCAAACATGTCTCCGGGCCGTTTAAGAAACTCTCTCCCTCCTTGTGTGTGAGTGGTGTTTGCACAAGAGCAGCTGCCTGTGTAAATACAGACGTGGATTGTGTTTGCAGGTTCTGTACGTCCCTGATCCCGAGTACGTCTCCAGTGTCGGAAGCTCCCCTTCCCTCAGTCCCATCAGCCCCCTGTCTCCCACCTGCTCTGAAGCTGATTTAGAGAAGGCGACGGTACGTTGACCACACCTACGATTCACAGCCTCACACACTCCGAGAATGTCTCGTTATGAGAGGGAGACGGAAATAAACCTGGTTCCGCTTCTCTGTATTGCACCTTTTGGTTGGTAATCCAAAGGAACGATGCCATCGTCGGTCAAGAAAGAATTTTCATCCGTTTTTTAAGGAAAATGGCTTTATCTCCAGGGGTTTAACACTGAAGCAGGTGGTGGATATGGAGATCAACTGCTGGACCCTTTTTTAGTCTTATTACTCCACATGGTGGCTCACATGCAGGGGCCGTTGCCTGCGTACCTCACACACATAAATACACACATCTACACATAAATACTGTCTTATCCCTCAATCAGCACTGTCAAGTCTTAAAGCTCTGCTATGTTCGCCTGAAGGTAAACAGTCTGGATAATGAGTCAAGCCGTCAGAGACAAGAAAGAAAAAAAGAAGTGCCCATAAAAGCTGCTTTTTATTTTCAAGGACAGGAAGAAATACGTGCACTTATTGTGTACATGCAGGGTCCAATTGCCATGATGTGTGTTACTGCCAAAAGATGAGGGTCTTCTCTTTTCTGTGTGACAGAATGTTGGGAAAGTAGTTTGTCACTAGTCACATTTTCTTCCACGTTACCCTTCTGCATGTAAACAGCCAGTAGAAATTTAATCTTCTCAAGCTTTGAAACCCAAGTAGGTCTTTTCATTGGTTAGATAGAAACGGATTATCAGTTGGCTGTTTGATGTTGCTTATCATTTCTTGACGATCCCAAAACATTAACAGTCAGTATTATGGAGCAGGGGGAATCTGTGTCCAGCTATATTAATCTGAAAGAGGAGCCATGCTGTCAGAAAATCACAGATAAATGGATCTGCAGAAGTAAATCTCATGAATTGTTGTTTTCAAATGGTTTACGATCACACTGGAAACAAAGAAACAAAACTATGAACGTGATGGAAAGTTTTAGTATCCATCCTTATGACTGTGTCTTTGTTTCAATCAAACTCAAATGTTCAAATATATATATGGATATATCTGATTATATAACACAGATGCTGCCAAGGTTTGACATTAGCTGCTAATAAAGCATGGATTCCATATTGAAAGTATACGTATGCTGTCATATTTCCGCTCTGACACTGGCTCCCATCAGCATGACAGCTCTTTCCAGTCCTCCGGCAGCAGATCATAAGCAATTTTTTTTTCCCCTTCCCCCTTATGAGGCGAGTTCAGGAGTGATTCCGACAGCCATACGTGGGCTGGCCTCACGGCTAAGATGAGAGGTATGAGCCGTCTCCCTCTGGCGCTGTGGCTGCGGCGACCCAACGAGCGAAATCATTAAGCCTCGCTTGATGCCCGGCGCTCCCTAAAGAAATATGTCTGTTTGCCGATCTCCATGGGAACGTGGCTCTTTTGTGCCATCACAAGAGCGGGCGTCTCAGCTCTGCCGTCTTCCCGGTCGCTTGTCTGACCTTAAGTTTGGGCAGTTTCTCCCTGGGTCTGTCTCTGCACAGCACCCCCAAAAAAAAAGGGCCTTGTTCATTTAAACTTATCTATTTAGGTCACGGGTTGCGTGAACGAGAGCCCGTTCCGTGGCTCTGGACGGGAGGATCAGAGAAGAGGGCCCGCGACTGCAGAGAAATTAAGCCTTTAAAAGCGACGGCGTGTTATTTAGAGCAACTAATGAACGGCGCGGCTCCCCCTCTCTCCCAGACAAGCAGCCAGGCAGCAATTATTCCAAGCAGAGGAAGTGTGCTTGGAAAGGCAGAGTGAAGGGAACATTACCTCATTCGGCGTGTCAGCTCGGTGTTTGTCGGCGGTGTGTGCGCCCGGTTCTGTTAACTGTTGACGCTTCCGACTGCTCCCCTCGTGTGCGGGCGTGATTTAAATCAGTACGAAGAGAAACGCAGCAGTCAGGTACAATTTTATGGATTTATTCTTACCGCAGGAGGGCTCTTTGAAACCTTCTCGGCGTATCCCCCGAATCATTTTTTTTTTTTTTTATTTAATTAAAAGCTTTTTTTTGGTACTCTGCATCCTTGCCCTGGTAGGATCTTATCAAAATGAATGGTTCTGAGAGGTGTGTAGTGATAGCAGTGTACTCAATAAACAGCTGGTGAAGCTCTGATGAAGATGAGTACCTTAAAAAAAAACACTTCCAGATGCATCTCTTTTAGATCAGGACATAATAGTAGTCGAATCTAACAGAAGATGCTTAAAAAAGCCTTTTAGCGATTAAATGAACCTCAATTTCCAATTCATTTCATCTGTACTAAGGCACTTTATATTTTGTGGAGCTAATTGAGCTATATATATGTAGATCTGTGCTTCAGGGACTCTGAAAAAAGCCAAAATATTTTCCCCGTCCCTTCTGAATGCACCATCAGTCCTTCATGCGATAATGTGATAAGGAATCCGTCTGTTATTCCTCCCATTTCGCTCATTGAAATCAGGTATTAAGACATCAGCACCAGATCTTTTAGGCTATATAAGCTCTGCGTCGACTGCTGCCGAACCCATTTCAGCTCTTAGCCAACACTCTGTCACCACTTTATGGCCTGTTGCTCCCGTCCCAGGCTTAATCTGAGATGCTCCAAACAGCCGGCTGACTAAGTGATTTCCCAACAGTTCGAAAAAGCTTTTCAAGTTGTTCTTCATTGCAAACTTCCAATACAATGAGATATGATTTCGCGGAGCGCCTTAAAAAGGGCATGCGCAGTCCAGCTGTTAAACCAACATTCAAATGACCGTCCAGGTTTGGGTTTTGAACACAAGCTCGGGTGTAGAGTAACCTTTGTATGTCTTAATATATGCTCTAAGCTGTTTACCCGTCCCATAACAAATAAGCAGCACTCTGGTTTAGTTATGGAGGAGTGGTTATTTAGAAATGAACAACTGTCAACGGTGTAGTGGCTGTGAAATGTGATCTGTCAAATGCTTTAATGCGTTTGTTGTACAAGCCCTGCATGCTTCAGTAACCAAGCGAGGATTGTTTTGTCTGCGTCCACCGTCCACTCCTATAGTTCAGAGGCAGCCCAGAGCCGGATAGGACGGGCTCTGAAGGGTCTTCGTGCTCCAAGTTTGCCTCTTGCCCTGCTGGTATTGGCAGAATAAGAGTAACACATCTTGCAGGCACAGATCATTGGCTGCCTGTCTGACTGGCTCTTCGAGTCGTGTTTAGAAGTGTGTATCTGTGTGTGTGTGTGTGTGTGTGTGGTTGGCTGGCTGCCTCACCGTTTGGCAGCCACCTCTCTCTGGCATGTTGCTCTCTGGTCATCTGCGTGGGCCCTGACGTCCTCCTCGTCCTATCCGGACCGTGCCCGCACCGCCACACAGACACGCACACGCTGATTCACCCCCGGTAGCTTCACTACTACTGTGACCTTCCCCGTTTCTTCCTCTTTTGGCATTGCTTTAGCTTCCCTGCCCTCCTTCCTTCCTCTCTTCCTTCTGGGGAGCGGTCTAAAATTAGTCTAGCGTGAAGTCAGGCCAGTTTTGGATACCTTTACATCTCAAGCAATGCTAAAAATGCAACACCTCCTGTGTCTATTGTGTTTTTACTACCAGTCTTTTCTTATTTGAAATTTAAAACCACCGTCCATGTATTATGAAGCATGGCAGATTGTGTATAGAGCTGATAATGGACTGAGGGAAACAACAGCACAGACTCTTGTTCAGGATTTGTGGATTCAGCCCTGGTTCATCCATCACCTGCTGAATGTTGTCACCCCACTAGGTGGTGCTGTGGATTGATTTTTGTTTACGCCATGTGTCACTGTCAAGGTCAAAGCTGGGTGGCACCTGCAGACCATCCATTGTACGGTGAGAAATGCAGGAGAAATACCCAACATTCCACAATATGTTTTTGCCAGGTTTTCATCCAGACATTGTCTGTTCAGTGGTTGTGTGGAGAACGTCATTTTACAGAATCAACATGTTCCTCTGCTATTTTTCCTACTTTTAAGTATGATCTGAGAAGGAAGTATTGTCGCAAAGCTAAAGGGGGGGTGGGGGGTGGGGAGTGGGGGTGGGAGGTTGTTGATCAAATGGACTATTCTCACTATTTTTCAGGAATAATAATGAGCGTTGTGTTATCTTAGGAGAGTATAATTAGCTTGATTAATCCTTATTTCATTTCTATGTAAATAGTGTTTTTTTTAAAAAGGATTATGTCAGTAAAATTGGCAACCGAATCCTTTATATGATTTAATTACAGTGCTTTCTGTGATGTTTTATTTGATTTGCTATAATCTATTACTAAAGATTGACTTTAATGTTCTATTTTGAGTTTATTTGGATCTTTTTGTATGGCACAGGGTTTTAGTTACAGACAGCTCGCCAAGGTCTTTAAACATAACTAACTAAATTACAAATTTTCCGAGCCCACTCACTCATTTTTTTTACGTGTACAGGCTTATCGAGCCTCGGAGTTCTAATAATTTACTATCCTTATGATGTTGGACTCACTCACAGTATACAAAACAGTTTCTAAGATGCTAACTGGACTTGACCCTTGGTCTCTTGGCTCAGTCAAATAAAGTCTGTTCGTTTTTGTTATAGGATTTTTCCCCCACATCTTTCCTCTTTAATTTAACATTTTGCTTGTCTAGACAAGGGTTAGTATGAGTTATAATAAAAAGGGAAGGCAAGTTTAGCGTAACCCCTTAAGTCACTGCACTGTTTTCCAGCTGGGACAATATTGGCTGCCTTAGAGGCCGGTGCAGGACAAACAACGATCACATATTAAAAGGTAAAAAATGAGAATAAAAAGCTCAAAAGCAATATCAACTTAAGTAATATGAAATACCTTTGGCAGGGAGGTATCCACTGCTGTATTGATTTTCTTTGGTGTACTTTTTTTTGCTATCAAGCATATTCTCTGAGTACAGTTTCACATAGATATAAATATCGATATATTCAGTATGAAGAACTTGAGTTAGCATGTTGGTATCGGAGATCAGACCACAAAATCCTAGAACTTTTCAAATAATTCCATAAATGTATTAAATCTTGACTTCAGTGTTAAACTTTTTTATTTTGGAGTATTTTTTTAATAAGTTTGATGGTGAGTAGTTTTAATAATGGACATGTGGAGAAATCACCAAGAAATCTTAGCTAATTTAAATTGCTAGCTAAACTCAATTGTTAGCTAAAGTACTGTATGAATGTCTAGCTTGCTAATTATGTAAGTTAAAGAAAACTAAAGTGGTGGTCCTTGTGGAAAGGATATTACTGCATTTTTTTTAAAGGTCATGTAACTGGTTACATAAAAGTAAGAAATGTTTAAAAAATGTAATTTTAAAAAGATAAACTTCTGAAATAGTTGAATAAAAGGTCGGAACTAATAAATCGAGACACCCAGCTAGTATTGCTACAGTTTGATATTGGAGTTCAGTTATTAAACAGCAAAATGTCAAAACGGTTAAATCCCTAAATTGATTTTTCAAATCCCTCCTTGTAATTAACTCATTGACTGCCAGCCATTTTCAGAACAGAAAGTCGCTCACTGCCAGAGTTTTTTGAGAATTTTGACTGATTTTTCAAGAGCCACAGAATAGTTTGTGCTTTGACTATGTAAACACCGAACACACCAAAAGAAAGAGCAGACTCTCTTCTTTCATCAGGAAAAAAGATTTTGTTTCTACCTTATTCCGTTCTTCTTCGACGTGCGTCTCACCGGCGCCATTTCTCTCATAGCGAACCATTGCGTTTGTTTTTATTTGCTTACAATCTATGCTAATCTCCAATCAAAAGTGGCACAGCTACCTAGAGGGTAAATTTGTTAGTCCATACTCTGTCTAGAAGCCGATATTTACGGAAAAACTTTCGCCGATCGTCCCCCAAGCCACTCGCATTGAAAAACATAAAAGACGTCTATAGACGTCTTTGGCAGCGAACGGTCGGATTTGAAAAGACGTCTATAGACGTCTTTGGCAGCGAATGAGTTAATGGTATAGATTTTTTTTTCTTCTTTTTTTTTTTTACAAACATTCCAATAAAAACAATACTGACAGTTTTATGGAAAGAAATATTTCAACTCAAAACAATTGGGAGCTGCTTGTCTGCCATTGCCAACTACACTACATCGTTATTTTATCAGTTGTTGTTAGACTGAATGTCCCAGCAAGGGCAATGTAACAAAAACAGATGAAAGATGTGCCCTTTAGATATGCATTATGTCCCAGATAAGTGCATTTTGATAAGCAAGATTTGCTTTTGTGTGTTTAAAAAGTGTCCAAGATAGTTTTAGAGAAAGAAGCTCAAGCCTAAACAGTGTGCCAAAGCAAAATAAAGCTCAGACAGATATCAGACACTTGTTTTCTTTTGCCAGAGTAGTCTATTCTGGAATCAGGCTGCATGGGTGAGTATTGTATCTCCATTGGCTGCAACCTGGGGATGTTTTTGTTGTGTCACAGCTGATTAGACCACAAAAGTTCTCTCACAGGTGCTGTGTTTTTTTGCAAAGTACCAGAAATGATTATTATTATCTGTTGCTTTGCAGCGCCTCATGAGCAGCTGCCAGCTGACGGACAGAAAGCATCCTCATAGTCCTCCCATGTGGACTCTGCTGGGGTATGCAGTGGGTGTTATTTTGTTGCCAACACAATGCCACCCCTCTCCGAGACGTGCTAGACATATTGACAGCGAGTGTGAGACGTGTTTGTCACGAGGGAGGACATGTTTTGGCATCTGGAGCCGCTTGCCGAGACCCAGGTTATTGCCGCACACGGGCAGGTGGAGAAAACCGGAATTCACGTGAAACCTCTGAGCAGGAGGGTAGGCTTGAATGAGTCACTGGCGCAAGCCACTCGCTCGAAAAGCGGAGATGTTAAGTGCCATTGTGTAGGTGAGGTGTGTTGATTAGAAGCGGGGGGGAAAAGAGCTGGTTAAATTCCCACACGCTGCCCATTTTTTCCTTTTTTCTCCCCATCAGATGTTAAATTGCACAGTGGTTGCTTTTGCATATATGGTAAACTGGTTTTTGACGTTTTGAAGAGAGCTGATTCCTCCTTCACACCGTCTCAGTTTTTGTCTATTCTTTTTCCTTTTTTGAAGGTCCGCTTTCCTTTTTCAGAGGCTTGTTTTGGCTGTGATAGATTGGCCGGCCTCCACAGCTTCCCCTGGCTGCCAGCGTCTGGGCTGCTTGTGTCGGTGTGGGTCAGTAGCTGCAGGCTGTTTGTCGACCGGGCTGGGAGACGGAGAAGGGGGAGGTGTGGGGGTGGGCGGTAGAGGACAGCAGACAGTTGTTGTGGGCTCCGACTCTCGCGTCTGAGCTCCTGACTGTAAAGCAAAGCTCCTCGCTGCTTCTCACATCTCCATTTGCTCATGATACCCTGCCCTTACAGATGACCCCACCTCCCTATGACGACTCCCACACATTTCTCTTTGTCTTGCATTTCCTTTTCCTTTATCCTCACTCAAATCATGCCCTTTCATTGCCTTCAGCTTACTTTCATGTTCTTGTTTTTTTCCTGTGCTTGTTTTGCTTTTGTTTTTATACCCACACTGTACCTTACCGTCCAATCTGACTCCTTCAGCACACACTTAGCACCACACACAC
>JABUIW010000019.1:16136701-16161252 GCA_013363375.1 Menidia beryllina
CACACACACACACACACACACACACACACACACACGGCGCTGTGCTGTCGACTATTGTTCGATCCGTCCAGCCCGCAGGCGTCCCTGTGGAAATGCATCAGGCAGTCTCCCCGATGGCTCGGTCACTGCATGGCAACAGGCCCCCGGTACAAACACCAGCGTTTCCAGCCCAGCGTACGCCACAGCTGCAGCAGATTGCAGAGTTACCGTAGCGGAGAGGAGGAAGCAGCAGCCAAATTGCCCTATAAGCTGCGTGTGTTGTTGTAATATCCAGGGGAAAAAAAACATGTTTGAGGCATAATTTAAGATCTGTCTTGGTTGCACGGCATCTGGCAGATTGTGGAAAATCAAGATCAATAACCAGTTGGGTAGAACTGAGCTGACTTTTTTTTTTTCTTTGAGGTATATTTTGATCAATTATTTTTCCTCCAATGGAAAAACACTGAAGGTTCCCTTGTGAATACAGTTGGCGGTGACTCACTATGCGTGACTATTACACTAACTCGAACAGTCAAGAAAGCAGGTGTCGTTGCTTCAACTTACATGTCATGGTAAAGTGGTACTGGCAGACCCTAGAATGGGTTAAGTGTCAGTGGATTGCTGAACATGCCTGCTGTGCATCGACCTTCTGCCCCTGGAGAAAACCCACTGAAAAGCGAGTCCGAGAACGCAAGGACTTGTGTACAAATTGGGGGTCTGTGGATGCAAGATGCTAGCAAATGAATGCAGAATATTAGTGATTGGTATCAGGTGTCAAAGTGTGCATCTTAACTGAAGCTTATGAGACATGAGGTGCTTTTTTTAAAGTTATTGTAACTAAATTTCAGGGTCGTATGAAGCGCATTCATTCTGCTCTGTGCTGGATATCTTTTAACCCAATTATCAGTCTGTGCATAACGTAGCTGTTTATTTATAGATAATACATTTAGAGACTCAAAGGCATTAGTTCAATGAAATGAGACGCAAATTAGTCAAGCCATGTTTCACCAAGTGAACCGAGCAATTCCTGTTCTACAACACTCATTAGATTTGAGCTGCAAGGTTGGAAACGACGTAGGCTTTTAGAGAAAAATGTATCAAATGTAACATGGTTTTGCAATCTTTCTTCAGTGGATATAAACTGTATTTGTCTGACAATGAGAAGTTGTAACACAAGATGGATGTGGGTTTTTGTTTCTGTTTTCCTGTGCCACCACGCGCTCTCCCTCCAGGAGTCCGATGCTCCCCCGAGACCAGAAGGCATTCACCCCCCGGTGTTCTCGGCCCTGCGCCAGTCCAGAGTGGTCTCATCCACCTCCGAGGAGGAGGAGGCGCTCACAGAGAAGTTCCTCAAGATCAACTGCAAGTACATCACCGATGGCAAGGTAGGCCACCTGCAAAGGGCCAAGTACCGGCCACAAAAATAGCAACAAGTGTCAGATGGTAGAGAGCACTTGTGTTGTTATCCAATTAAGTTGGCCCTAACCCTGCCCGCTGCTGACCCTCGACAGACATCATACCTGAGCAACACATGCTCATTTTTAAAGAAATGTATTTCTATTTTTATACGTTAAATACTCTCCAACAAAACTGTTTGTCTAATGACCAATAAGTTACCATCAGAGGCAAAAATCTAATCCAGCGTTCTTTGATATTCATGTTACTGTTTGTATAAGTGTGCTCTCATATTAATCAGTCTATTAAAAAGCCTATAAGACAGGGCATTACAAGAAAATCGGTGTACTCTGAGAACTGTTTTTTCAGATTCTGTTGTGGTTGTTGCTGGTGTTGTAGATTGTCGGTCATCCAGGTGGTGGTCTTCATAGGACCTTGAATAACGGCAGCTGGACTTCTTGGTTTCCCCAAAGAGGTTTTAACCTCACAGTTGAAAGGCTTCTGTTGTGGTTGTCGGTCAAAATTTTATTCAGAGCAGGCTGGATGGCAGCTAGTCGGAGAGGTGGTGTGGATTGAAATACACACACCCTCTCTCAAAGTGCATGTTTTTGCCCGGGCAGCTGCCCCGCTGTCACTCTCTATCCCTCTCACACACACAATTCCAAGGTATTGAGCCAAAGCTGTTTGACTCCCAGATACCAAATGAAAGCACTGAAGTGGACAGCACTGGCAGTCAATAACTTCTTGATTTAAGACATTTGTGGTTTAGAAGAGATTTGGCCTTTTCCTTTTTTTTTATGTGACAGAGGTGCTTTTTGATGATGTTACATGAGATGGCATTATAGAGATCTAAAAGTGCTGAACGATATATGCAGTTTTCCCAATCTGTTCAGTTAGTAAAAAGCAGATATTATGGAAAAATAGTGCGTTTCTAGTCCTAGTCCTTCTAGTTTAATATATTTTCTACTTCTTTGCACCTGGATGTAACAAATGGCTGAGTAAAAAGCCACTAAAATGTCTGGAAGTCTGTATCTATAATTTTTTAAAAATGAAACATTTTAGTCTTCTAGCGCACTTAAGTTGTTCCTTTCTTAAACGTTACAAGGATTTCATGGTTCTACCTTTTCTCCATCAGGGTGCCGTCAGCGGGGTCTTGCTGGTGACACCCAACAACATCATGTTTGACCCTCACCGCATGGATCCTTTGGTCCTGGCCCATGGATGCGAAGAGTTTGGCATCATGTGTCCTCTGGACGAGGTGCAGTCTGCCGCCGTCTGTAAGGAGATCACAGACCCCAAGATCCGAGAAACTGTCCCAGAGTAAGTTTTTTTTTTTTTTTTTTTTTTAACAAATAGCATATTTATTGTGCAAGTGCAAGTTCCATTATTATAGCAGACTGACACAATACAGCTGAAGGACTACGTGTCTTAACTGAATGAATATGGATCTATGAAATTTTTCCCTTAACCCCCAACATACCAAGATAAAAGACACAGCAATAACAGCAGGGTTAGTGAAGTGTGCCTATACCCTCCTTCTACAGATTTAGGTTTTTCTGTTCGTATCTTTGATGATTTTAGTGACAAATATAGCATTATGAACTCTGTGTATTCCCCACTTTCCCCCTCTCCTTTAGGGCAAAGCTGTACTTAACTGGTTGAGCGTTGCCAGTGGAGCCATCATGGTGCCAGCTAATAGCACATTTCTGTGCCAGGCCCAGCTGTTTTCTCAGCTGTGGCCCATTATCCTTCTCTCCTCTTTTTTTTTTTCAACTGTCTCTCTCCACTGACCTCCTTACATGTGTGTGTGCGTGCACGTGCCTCTGTCTGAGCACACTGCTGAGCAACAAGTGTGCTGGATGGGATTCTTTGAAATGTGTGGGTCTTGTGTAGGTGTTGGTTTTGTGTGTTTTTAGAAACTAAAAAGAATTAATACCCTAAAATGAAATCCTCTTTGGCATAAAGGATGTAAACAGGTGAATGACAGTCGGCCAAACAAAACATTTTGGGTTTATTGCTGATTTTTAGTGGTTTCCTTTGAGTTCAGAACCTTAACGTGTTAAATAGGGCAAGCAGATTCACAGAAAACCCTTTTTTAATTCTAATTTAGCAGTGCTTGATATCGTTAAAACTGGTGACAATCTTTTGGGTTTCCATTTATAGTCTGTATTGTAAAGGTTTCTCCCCACAGATGTACTTTAACGTGTGTCCACATGAACGGTTTTGCATCTGGCCGCTTATACACAAAGCCAGCCTTTGTCAGCTCACAGTTTAGGATTCGCCGCACAAGTCTCTGCATCCTGTTTTTGCTCACATCGTTTCCTTCAGGATGCCGGTTCACTTCAGCCTCTGTGCGGAGTTTCTCTGTTTACAAACGAAGCTGCGCTCCCAAGAGGCATTTTGTCCATCCGCTGAACATCGTCCTGATTGTGTCGCAAGCAATCCCACTTCTACCTCGTCCAGGGGGGAGTGAGACCATTCGGACGGAGCTGTCACTCCGTTCTGTCATGACTGGATAAAGCAGACCATTTGCTAAACGAACATCAGCTTATCAGATCATGCACATCCCCATCACAAACCACATCTGCTATTTGACTTGTTAAAGTGACTGCTGAACTTACAGTGTGCCCCTAGAGAAGCCCGCCAGTTGTTCAGAATTTTTTTAATTTATTTATTTATTCTTCTTTATTCAAGTGATACCAGTATATTGTCTGATCCTCCATGCAGTGATCACAGCAAATGTTAAGCTGTAGCCATCATACGTTTAAAACAGTTGAACTGTTATATTTCACTGAACAAATGGCTAATGATTTCTTCCAAAAGTTTTTTTTTAAAAGGTAATTAAAGCTCATAAAATATGCTTATTTTCTGTATTTCCTTAATTTTGGTCTCACAAAACTTCAGGAACCGTGGATGGTAGTTTGTCTTTTAAAATACATTTACTGTCATTCTTTTGACCCTTCATCCCAGTAACACTCTAAATTTAGATTTTCTCTTTGTATATAAGATCTCCACAACAGAATCATGCTGCTGATATTAAATAACTCTTAAGCTTTCTAGATTTTCCTTCTAACAAACGTATGTTCCCACTTAAATCTTCACAGTGACTTGGAGCCTCTCCCGCCTGAGAGGCATCCCTCCCAGCAGAAGGAGCCAGAGCCCCGCCTGAGGGAGCCGGGGCCTAATGGCAACGGGAGCACAGTCCCACGAAGCACCGAAGGCTCCTTCTCAGAAGACGTCTTCACAGAGACGGAGCTGTCCCCCATCCGGGAGGAGGAGCAAGCGTCCAGCGAGGACCTCCGCCTGGACAAGTCCTCCGGTGTGTCCACGGAGTCCGCCCAAACCGTCAGCCGAGCGGAAGCTGCCGGCTCCCAGGACCCGGGCTCTGCCCGGGGCTCGGTCAGCGAGCGCGAGGAGCCCGCCGCGGCGAAAGCAGAGGACAATCCACCAGACACTGCCACAATCAACGATAGCCAGTCCCCCATGGGATCCAAGCAGCACAGCGTAGAGAAGCCACCAAGCACACCCGCCACCACCAACACCAGCAACAGCACTAGCCAGGCACAGGGTCCCAGCAGCAGCGCAGCTCGTCCAGGGTCCCAAAGCTCAGCCGCCACCTCCGCTTCAGCCAGTCCCCAGGGGGATGCCAATCAGGGGGCCGACGCCTCTCAAACTGACACTATGCAACAAGGCAAGGAGGACGAGAACACGGAGCAGACGCAAAAGGACGGCACCACGAACTCTGCTGAGGGTAAACACTGAGTTGCATTCAGAGAACAAGTCCCTTTTACCTGGGGAAGCGGGGAAAGAAGGTTAATCTGGCCTTGTGATGTCTTAGCTCCCACACAGCATCGAGTTTTCCTCTGGGCACAGTCAAAGGGAATATTTCTGCCCTTAATTGCTCCAAAATCCCATCTCTGGCGCGCTCTCTGATAACCTTTCTGTTTCTGCTCTGCTTCGGCGCTCGTAATTGGAAAATAAAAGACGAAGGAGAAACGGTGCATCTGCTGTGGCTATCAGCTTTGCGAAGCTTGCTTGGCTTTGTGGGCTTTATGCAGTACTTTGATCTCCGGCATTGGTGGTCGCCTCCTGTGTGTGATAAGCTAAAGTCTATCAAACACCACAATGCCACAGACACACCTGGCTTCCCCAGTGGGATACACAAAGAAGGATACAAAAAAAAAGAAAAAAGAGCCTGCATCAAAACAGCCCTATCTGACACAGCATGCAAAGCATTTTACTTACATTTTAGATCTGTCTATGGTTTTCCTTTCATTTGTAACAAAATATAGAAGTCCAAAATATATTTGTTCATAGTTCATGTCAAGTACTAAAAAAAATCCTCTGATAGGGTCTGCATAGTATCACACTCTTTGTGAAAAAAGGGGGAATTTATCTTGTCAAAACATAACTCCAACTAAATGTCTATATTCTGTCTTTTTCTAATAATAAAAACACAACTATATATTTTTAGCACAAGTTGCATGGATACAGAGTGCATATATCTTAAACATGGAATCAGGCCCTACATAGCTGTTATCAGTTAAGACAAATTTCTGTAGGAGCCACTTTCAGGTTCAGCTATAACGGTGGTAAATAGTGAATATAGTGTTTGCACGTTTGACCTATGATGCAGAATCATTGAAAATAAGTTAATCTGCCATACTAGAGCGTTTCCAAGAGCTGGTATGCAAGCATCTGGTTAGCTTAGTTTGGCATGTAGATAACAGATGAAATTAGGAACTGTCCTTCTTTTGTAAGTTTATGAAAAATCATCCAAAAGTTTGAGTAAAATACTAAATCCTGTGTACTTTGTCTTGAGCATAAGCGGGAAGCTAACTGGTTTCTGGTGTGATATATTCCCCATACAAGACAAACAAAGCCAGATTTCCAGTTGTACCCGAGTTTTTAGTGTTTTTTTCTGAACAGCTGATCTTTTCATTGACCCAGGTACAGGCGCAGCAGAGAGGCCGAAGCGCCGCTCTCACAAGTTCCTGTGTCTGCGAGTGGGGAAACCCATGAAGAAGACGTTTATTTCAAACGCCAGTGCCTCCATGCAGCAGTATGCCCAGCTAGGCAAGAAGCATGAATACTGGTTCGCTGTGCCACAGGAGAGGTCAGTAGCCCTGACACAGCCCATTTCAGCCCAGGACACAATGTACGGGAATCCAAATGCAATCAAGGCTTAAGTGTTAGGTGATCCTCTGATATTAATCCTACAATATGTGCCTTTTCTGATCATATAAAAGGCACATATTAATATATATATCACATGAAAACAGTGTAATTTTTGCCCATAATGAAAAGAGACCCCTCCATTTTAGTGCCTTTCATTTTCGAGACCTTTCAGAGTTGAACTTCTGTGCAAGGTCCAGCTTCCTATGCAGAGTCTGTCCACTTCCCAGCAAAGCCGCTGCTAGACAGCAAGACAATTTATTATTCATGTGCTTTGCAAGGACACAAACTCTGTTTATTTCTGCACAGCGATGCGCACAAACAACTGGATCAGTTGAATATCTAATGTAACTAGCCGCACAACTTGGTTTACACACAAATTTGTTTTTGGACTGTTTTCCCTCTCGCACTAAAACTCTGCGTTTCACATAAACTGAAAGCCTCGGTTTGTTTTTGCTCTTCCAATCTGGGTGAGTCAGCCTGTTTGTGCAGTTGCCAAGTCAGCACTAATAATTACATTTCGAGCTTTTGTCGATTGAGGGAGACGTGTTACAGGCGAATGTGTGCTTCCATGACGGTCCTCATAATATGTGTTGAATTAATTCAAATTACACTAATGGCTTAATTTGATAACTCTTTTCCTTTTAAAAAACCTTTCATTCTAACCAAATTGGAGCTAATTTAAAACAACATGCAGTGGTTTTCTTGCACAGATTAGGTTTGGATTACTTTGGGTTGCTTTGTCTAACTGAGAAGACGGCTGCTCCTCTCTGTTTAGGGGTCTTGTACGACAGACAACAACTGGCCATTGGGCAAATGTGGA
This sequence comes from Menidia beryllina, assembly GCA_013363375.1. Taxonomy (NCBI): domain Eukaryota; kingdom Metazoa; phylum Chordata; class Actinopteri; order Atheriniformes; family Atherinopsidae; genus Menidia; species Menidia beryllina. The sequence goes on from JABUIW010000019.1 coordinate 16,144,074, forward strand.
GAGTCGGTTGAACATCTGTATTTTCTGTCGGAGCACATCAGCTCCATCTGTTTCTTGTTTGTTTTTTTAGACTTTTTTTTACCAGTCGGCATAGAACCGTGTCCTCTTCTTTTTGATGTTCATTTCTCCTTAAAAGCATCACTTTACACATTAACAACGCCGGAGTAATCGAACTGAAAACCAGTTCATCAATTTAACTGAATACTGAGCATTTCTATGCGAAGCCACCAAAATGAACAAAGACGGCATGTTTATTTTTCCATCACAGATCCTTCCACTTCGCCATATCATACAACACCGCATACATGCTGCTTCTTGCACAGGTTTTGTCTTCTTTGTGATGTGTTGTCTGCTGTTTTGTTTGCTCAAACATGAGGGGGACCCAGCAGAGATTGACCAAAAACCTTGGAATTAGCTTTTCTGTTGTAGCTTTCTTGCTATGCTGTTAGTTGTACCACTTTGGGGGGGCCATCAATCTAATGGCCTCACATGCCACTGCAGAATAATCTGTATACAGAAGAGTTCACGGTCAAATCGATGACAACGTGCCCAGCTCCGGTGGATGCAACCTCCATCACTGTGCCTGACAGCTGGTTGGAGGTGTCGGTTACTGATATGCTCACATCATGTTTGTGTTTTGCATCATGGGTAAAAAAGGCACGTTTGGCCTAATCTGTCAAGGACAAATGGAGAGGTCATATTTACTGTTGAATGGAGGGTATGCAGAGCACCTCTGCTCACTGGATGCACCAAGGAGACACCTGAACATATATCTGCTTTTATAGAAAATGCTCACATTAGATGATGGTCAGTTAGTGAAGTTTTAGTGATTGGAAGCCCCTGCCTTCTGACCTTTTTAAGTCGATGTGCCTAGTATTTCACAAAGTTTCTGCACTTTTGGCCTAATTTTAAAGTAAATAATTACTGCTTAACTTCCAAATAAATATTTTCCCAATTTCCCGATGCTGCAAACCTTTAAGTTGATACAAAATATGTTCTCTGTCTCGCATGATATTTGAGTAGAGCAAACAGGCACGTCCTTTTTCAGTTGTGCATGACTCATCAGGATTTATAATTTAAAAGAATACCTAACTTTGATTCACTGTGAACTGTGGAGGTCTTCCAGATTTTTTATTTTCTTTTGTTGCTTAGCTACAACATTTCCCACCTGATGACAGATTTGATGCATGTTGCTTTTTGATGTAATAAACCAAGAATATAACAGCGTTAAAGCTACTTTTAAAAAGCTGTTTCTGCTCATCATCTGCGATATGCTCTGGTGCTGCGAGCAGACTAATGGATGTGGGAGGAATGATTCTAAATCTTTCAGACTTTCAACGCAATCTTCGCAGACTTGTATATTCAGATGATGCTAGTCCCTTCGTAGCTTGACCTAGATGGGAAGTGACCCGCAAGAGGTGTGTTTAAGTGTCCTGGCTTTAGTGTGGGAAGAAAAAGATGCTGCAGAAAAAAAAAAGTCATGCACTGTTATGCCTCTGAGTGGCCCAAACAGCCAGACTGTTTTTCCATTAGTGCCTACTCAGCCCACCAGAGGTCTGCACAGTTTTAGCCGGTTTTCCATCACAAGTTACGGCCGAACAGAAACACGGACTGACCCGCGCGTGAAGTTATTCATACACAACACAAGCACGAGACAATAATCAAAGACATTGTGGCAAATATAAAACCAGGAAAAAAACCTTGGTGTTGGTTCATTTAGGGTCACAGAAATAGTGCAATGCAAAAATAGAGCCATGCCGCACCATAGGCATTCAGAATGAAACAGTAGTGAGACAGACTCCTAAAGTAAAGTTCAAGGCCGGCATACATTTTCAGATTTCTTTTATCTTATCTAAATTGTAGCAGAAAACACTCAGCTCGTAATACAGAAAATTATCCAGTTTGATAGTCTTACAGTAAAGTTGGTATCTTTGCTTAATAATTGTTGATCTATTCATGAACACCACAATTGCAGGGAAATCAGACGAATGCTTGTTGGATCATTGTCATCTTTGTCCGGCCTTTTCTTCACAGATCAGACCACCTATATGTATTCTTCATGCAGTGGAGCCCCGACATGTACGGTGAGGGGGTCAGGGGGATGGGACAAGAGCCTGGGTTCATGGTTGTCAAGAAGAACGAGGTATCGGAAACTTCCGATGACGAGCCCATCACAGACCTCAATGTAAAGGAGTGGGAGGTAAGGTCGGCCCAGATTGGTTTCGCCGTGTCTTTTAAAAGTGCACCTTTTGTGTTTTTTCCATGCCTACCAGACATGGATAAAGTGCCGTTTTCTCCATTTTGATTTAATCCATAAACTGTGAATGTACAAGCTTATGTTCCACAATTGTTAATTTATTGTTATGCTATATTTAATCTTAAGGTATTAAGTTGCTTTTATTATTTAGTGCATAGTGTTGGATGTATTGTGCAGGTATTGTTTGTACACCATTCAAATTGTGTAGCTGTCAAATCTCAGTTTTGTGACCTGCTTTCACATTTTGCACCTTTGTGTACCACTGCATATTTTTTAGTGTAGTGGTGAGTCTTTGTGTCCACTTTGATCTCTATGCAAGTTATGATGTTTCACACTTGCTTTGCTTGGAAATGTGCTTCTCCAAACTTCCAACCAAAGTGTTTTGCATGTTTGTGTAATTGTTTATTCTTCTCGGTCACTGTATTATAGTTTCCATTGTTTGTCCTATATCACTGCTGTTGGTCAGCATTTGTGATCTTCATTTGCTGAAAGACAAATGGCCAACATCACTGTGAGTTTCTCGTGCTTGTTTGGCTATGATAAAACCCCCGAAGGGAACGTGACACTGATGTGGGTTCTTCCTCGTTTGTCACAATACGCTATCAGCTGCCTTTGTCTGTAGAGTCACACGATGTGGAAGTAAGATTAGGAAGCAAAGGAGTTTAGAGTTTCTGTACTTTTTGTGTAGATTGTCACAGTTTGCACTGAGTGGGTTACTGTTCAAAAGCTGCAGTCAATGAAAATAATCTATTTGTTGTAAGAAGAAAATGGATACGACAGAGGCTATGCCCAGCGATAAAACTTTAATGTAAGTGAACTGTGTAGGAAACAAACTTGGACATCGGGCATCTAGCTGTGTTATCCACTACGTATGAATTAGTAAAAGTTGTAGGTATACAGAGCATGATGTTTTATCTGTGGAACTTTGAAGAAAAAGCATATTAATAAGAGGTTTCTGTTTCAAAACGTGCCATTTAAATTTGATGTCTGTTTGGACTTTGGACTTTTTTTATTTATTCTTTTGTTACACAGGGAAAATTGATTGTGGAGATACTGTTTACATATAGAATGCCTACAGGAGAAAAGTGTTGCTGTTTCTTTAAATTTGGTAATAAGGTGGGCTTATCGATTTATTCTTAACCAATAGCGCGCCACTTTCCTCCCATTCCGTCTTCTTATTGGAGTTCAGCGGTGTCAAACAGTGCGGAAATCCCTTTGGAAAAAATATTTCTATTTTAGTCAAGCACTCTCGCAGGCTTCAATATTAAACTCGATGCTTGTCTCGGTGCGAAACGGGGAGAACTTAAGGGGACCCTTTAATGTGACTTTTCAGCTTTACCCTCGGCCAGAAAGCAGGACATGTTTTCTAAGAGGGGGAAGGACCAGGAGAAACGGCAAATCCCCAAGTATACTTGTGTATGTTGCTTTTTTTTCTAATATACTCTCCCTTTAGCGACGTACATTTCTATATGTTCAGTTGTTGTTAGCCAGCAAAGCTAACTTGCTAGCGAAGCTAAGTAGCCTGCTAGCTCTGTACCCGGTTCGATTTCGTTCAGTTAATGGTCGTAAATAAAGTGGCGACACTGTGACCATTAATTAGCCGTCAGGCTCACAACCCTTTTGGTCCTCTTTGCTCTGTGTTATCAGGTGTGTGTCTATCCGTACAAAGTTGTTATAGATGGGTTGAACCTGCCATGCAGGGTTTCAGTCCCCCACTTTCTTGACTTTTTATTTCTCCCCCACATCTCTGAGGTATTGGATATCCCTCGGTGTCCTTTAGGTTGCATCATCAAGCTCCTTTCAATCGGAATAACACAAGATTTAACTCGGTAATAACCTCCAAAAAATTAATCTTTTAATGACATTCATCAATCAATTTTCTTTAGCATCTTCTGAGATCTGAAACACAAACCTGCTACACTCTTTCCAGAGTCAAGTGCAGCAGCCCTTTTTGTTTAAAGGTGAGAAGAAGCACAGATCTAATTTTGATGAGGGCTGTTGTCCTCTCTGCTGCATTATTGAGACCTGCAAAGAGTTGGCTTGTTACTGGAAAAGTTATACCATTGGCAACAAGACGAGTAGAGGATTATCTTGGCTGAAACGGAGGTAAAAGTGAGGAACAGATTGTGATACGTGTACCCTGAAACTGTTCAATGCAGCTGTTGAGTGATGTTTTAATGGTTATTGTGAACATTGCTGTATGAGTGGGCTTTTTAGGATTTTGAAATAGCGTGAACTCAGTGGCTGAAGGCAGACAGGCCCTCTCCGTGGAGTATGCAAACAGCGTGGGGTGGAACTTTGCTGGAATGTGGCCATGCTTAGTGGCTCATTGTGCTGCACAGTTTGTGAATTGTTGCTGCTGACAAACAGCTATGGCGAGTTGCGTTGCGTCGCATCAGTTGGGCCTTAATTTGTTTTTTGCTTCCATGTGGTCAATGAGGAGTCATCCCACGCTCTGTTTTTGCTCTCCCGTCCGCGCTGAAGCTTTGTCATCCCAGTCTACATCTCTGTATAACGTTAGCAACTTGTAGCAGTGGTGTAAAAACGCAGTACACAAACATGCAAAACGACCAGTTGCTCTGAAATTCCCTGTTTCTTCTTCTTCTTTTATCTAACTGAACTCCTTAACGGTGGCTTTATGGCCATTTTCCGCAAACTCACACCTCTAACATACCCCTTATTGTGAAGGGGAGAGCGGGAATCCTAGCGGCCAGCTTTTATTTTTAAACCGGCCGCGTTTTATGTTCCACCTGTTCCTGTGTTTGTACTACCAGGTAGTGTCTCTGACGGAGTACCACCGTCGGGTAGATGCACTAAACAGCGAAGATCTGCGCTCGCTCTGCAAACGACTCCAGGTGCCCTGACCAGCCCCGTTCCCCCCCTCCCTCCGCTCTGCCTGGCACCTCCGCTGCCCCCCACCCTCCTCCCGCCAGCACGGCCTCCTTTATGCTCCATGCAGGCTTTTGTCACTGCCGACGTTACGCACTAACCCCAGCCGTGGATCTCCCTCCAAAGCTGTAAATGAACGTTAAAGGATGAGTAGCTGCAGCGGCATGAAACTTACTCAAACCTGTAAGACCAGACGGACTGGGAATGGCATTAAAGGGGAAAAGTTTTATCTCCTCACTACAGAAATTTGTCTTATCTGGAGGAATGATGTTCACATGACAGCCGCTTTATCTCAGCGTGTCAGGCTTTCCTTCTTAGACTTGTTTTACATTTGTAATATTTCAGTCTTCTAGACCAGTCTGCTTATAAGATAGCAAGTGCTTTCTGTTTGTGATGATTCTTGGCAAATCTCTAGAATAAGCAGAGGGCAGAGGTTTCATGTTTTAGGGAGATTCTTTCCCAGTTTACTTGGAGGAAAACTGCCCTTGATGCTCGGATGAGCTGAGCGTTTGGAATGTGGAATGCTTGAGACTGTAGGGAGGGAATGTTTGGTGTGTTGGTGAGCAGGGTGGCCGTAAGACTCCGCTTACAGAGTGAGTGATGCTCTCTGAGGACAATGCAGGTAGGTGCCGTTTGAATGGGGACGGAAACATGAGAGCCGGCCGGCTCGCGGCGGGGAAGTGCTCCACAATCAGCTCCTGTTATCACGAAAGATAGACAAGCCAAACAGTCCGTCGGCCAAAGAAAACGCCAGTCTGCGGAGCGCAAATTATTCATCGGGTTAATTTCCTATCCACTTTGCATTCTCATCTCCCAGACAGCATCTCTGCCCACTGTCCCACTCCTGACCGTCTGCCTCTGGAGACAGGCTGCTTCTCTCGAGATTTAAAACCGTTTTAAGGGTTTCATTGTTGAGTTGGGGCAGTTTTCCCACCCTGTGTCTTCTTTCAAGCTCCAGACCAGTTCTCCCAATACCCTGAAACTTTTTAGAGCTTTGGTTGTTGTTCGGTTTTAAAGCGGTAGTCTATAGTGGATGCAGGTATAGTTTGCTTGTTGACTGATTGGACTAGATTCCTTGCCTCGCCAGATAAAAACTAAAAGGCAGATAGATGACAGTAGGTAAACCCATTCAGTATCACTCCCTGCTGGACGTCAAAGCTCTCACGTTATCCCTAACACTTTTTTTGGTTTCCCACGTTGTAGATTACCACCAAGGAGGAGGTGAACTCCAAGCATGGCACATCCATCAAAGCTGAGCTGGAGCCGGAAACATTCAAACCCAACCTGAGAGAACCCAGTGACCTCCTGGAGGCCGACCAAATAGAGAAGGTGAGATGCAGCCCCACGCTCTTCCAGACACCAAAACGTGAACAATTGGATTCGTCAGTTGTGACATGGTGTCTAACAAAATAAGAAAAAACACTTTAGAGGATGTTGACACACTCGGCCCAGCTCGTGTGTTGAAGAACAACATGTAAAACCAGAGGATTTGCGGGTCATTTTACTTTCAAACGTCATGCATGTAAATCACACTCCTGTTTTCCCCGCTGTGCTTTGCCGTGTTAGCAAGCGCACTTCCACCCACCGCTCGGTTAGACGGCCTCATGAATGTATTCAGCATCATTTGCAGAGTCCTGCTTATTTATGGTGGGTCACAGGACACTTTCTTACATCAGACGTTGAGAAAAGGCGCCCGGTTTGTTGCTGGAAGCATTAAGCATGTTGTTTTGTGTAGAACTTAGATAAAAAAAACACAGTCAGACGCATATAGAAGGCGGCACTCATGAATGTTGTTTTATAGGAAGTGTGGACGCTGTCTCACACGTTAACACACACCCCCACACTCCTCCAAATTGAGTCCCAGTCGGCTTTTCAGCCAACAGACTAAAGCCACCATCACTATGGTGGACCACCATCAGAGCAGAGGTCAAAAAGGGGGGGCCTGGTCTCCTCTCGGCCTCCCATTTCCCTCCTGTCCGTGACACAACTGCTGCTCTCCACGCTCCCCTTTAAACGCCCGGTCACCGGGCTGAAAGGTCACTGCAGATGTAATTGAGCGTCGGTGGCCGCGGCCTTTCCCGTGTCGAATCATTTTCTTCTCCTCCTCATCCATTCTTCCCGACAGCTGGCCAGGAATCTCCCACCACGGACCATCGGCTACCCCTGGACGCTGGCCTTTGGCACGGCCAAGCACGGCATGAGCATCAAGACCCTGTACAGAGCCATGCAGGGCCAGGACACCCCGGTCCTGCTGGTCATCAAGGACAGCGACGGCCAGGTGAGCTGCAGGTTCAGCCGCTTCTTTTTTTTTTTTTTTTCCTTTTTCCGGTACTGATCAGTTCACATCCATCCCCCTCGCTGGTCGCTCCTGCAGGTGTTTGGCGCTCTGGCATCTGAACCCTTTAAGGTCAGCGATGGCTTCTACGGCACTGGAGAGACCTTCCTGTTCACCTTCAACCCAGAGTTCGAGGTAGGAGACCTGGGTTTTGTCGGTGTAACAGTAAAAGAGTAAAACCCAGATTTGTACGACACCTGACTGAAGCTGTTAAGATGCATTTTCAATATCCCCAAACGTATGACTCTGAGCATAAGTTTGAGGATGTTAAAGGACAGAAAAATGATTGAAATGTGTCCTTCACTGTCCTCTGAATGCTGTTTTGTGTCCTGAACAGGTGTACAAATGGACAGGCGACAATATGTTTTTCATCAAAGGAGACATGGACTCCTTAGCTTTCGGAGGAGGAAGGTGAGGCAAATCGACATTAAATTCTGAGTTTTGTTTGGTTTTATTATGTTTATTCTGCCTACCAGCTTGAGCCACATTCCTGTTTGGAATGAGACGGAGATCATTTTAAGTCTTCTCACCTTTTATTAGCTTTTAAGCAGCTTAATGGGAAAGTTATCCTGACTGTGCTCTGTTTTCCAGCGGCGAGTTCGGCCTGTGGCTGGACGGAGACCTTTACCACGGCAGGAGTCACTCCTGTAAAACATTTGGGAATCCCATGCTCTCCAAAAAGGAGGATTTCTTTGTGCAGGACATAGAGATCTGGGCTTTTGAATAACCAAACAATGCACCACAGGGGGGGGGGGAGAACAAAAAAAAAGAAAAGTCCCGCAAAGGGCAAACGGAGGAGTCCCCTCCTCCTTTAGAACAGCGGCAGCGTTCCAACCCCACCTGCACCCCAGCAGGGCCCCCGGGGCCCCCCGGAGCCCCCGGTCCGGAGGCCAGCGTGCATCACTACTGCAGTACTACGGAGCTTTGTTTTTCTTTGGTTTTTCTTTGTGAACACTGACCTTTTGCGTGTATAGCGTCTTTACAGAGTGGGGGGGGGTGTATCTCAGAGGTGAGAGGAGGGGGAGCAGGACACCGGAAGAGGTGATGGAGAACATGGAGGCCCGAAAAACTCCCCACAGCCTCGCCAAAGTCCCCAGAACTTGGACGTAACTCACTGTGCCGTCGGCCGGACCCGTTTGGACGGAGGTGGGGGGGTGGGGGGGGGGGGGGGACCTGGACGAAAGCTGAACACATTCCATTACTCTAGAGTGTCCAAATACAGGTGGTGGTTTGTGATTTCCGCACAGAGCACATCAGCAACGGGATGACGCTTAACTCAGAGGAGAGAATATTTGCTGTGTGTGTTTTAACGGGGGGGGCGGGTGGGGGGGTCTTTTTCCAGTACAGTTTTGGGTCGTCCCCCGAGGCTTAACTTATTGAGTATCGTGTATCGTAGTCCTCCTGTTGTTCACCGTCATGGCTAACCCTCCTGAAGCACATAGCTAGAACCAGAGCAGCCATTGTTGTAACGTTCCGTTCGGTGGGTGTAAGTGTGAGTCCTGCTAACACCCCCCACCCCCACCCCACCCCCCCCCCCTCACCGGGCACCGGCTGTACTGTTTGTAGACCGTAACGTGTTGCAATAGATTTGTGGAATATGCAAAAATAACTGTCCTGTGACCTCCAAATAACCCGCGGGTCGAGGGTGTTTTTGTTTTTTTTTCTTTCTTTTTTCTTTTGTTTTTTGTTCCTGCCGTCGCTCTTTCACGGGAGAAATTTCTGAAGCTTCTACGTCTCAATACACAGTCACTTCTGTGGGTATCGTTTGAAAAGCCTGTGAAAAGGTTAACTGTTTTACATGCTTATTTGACAATTATATCTATGTATATATGATTATATATGGTCTTATATAATCATATATATTTTGCTGTTGAGTGTGACAGTGATATATTTGTGCTGATATTTCAGCTGTTACTAAATAATGTATATTATCCTGTAAATTAATGTTAAAATAGTAGATTTGTTCCTAAATATATATATATATATGTATATGTATAAATATATATATATATATATATGTGTGTGTGTATATGCATATATATATATATATATAAATATATTCATTTTTTTGGATTGGTGGGTTGCTTCTAGCACTTTAATCTGGTGTAAAAGCATTAAGACCAGGTTCTTCAGTTCTCTTAGCAGTAGCTGTACAGTACTTTTCTTTTTTCCTCTTTTTTTTTTTTTTTAAAGATCATAAGGATGTTAACTGTTAGTAGAAAGCTCGCTTCTACCAATATTAACAGGGATATAACCTAATGCTCTGTCTAAAAGGAGGATTACTGTGTTGTGGATGTGGGGAAAGGTGGCAGCAGGTCTGGGATGAGTCTGAGCTGGCACAGGTGTGGATGCGCTCCCGTCCACTCGGAGACGCAGATCATAGCGGGTGAAGGGAAGTGTGTACAGTCTGTCAGTCCCCCCCCCCCGTGGTGCCCTTTTTACCCCCTTCCATTCTGGTCTTCCACGCCAGTATTTGTGTCCTTGTGGAGAGTCACAAAGAGTAAATATGGATAATTCTTCCGAATATTTCACCAGAACAATGTATCAGTGATGTATAAATGACAATAAAGCTAAATTAATTGTTGTAATCCGGGAACTTGTGGTGCTTCTTTTTGTGTTTAAAAACGCCAGTCCGTGCAACTTCTGGTTTGGCCCATTCTGTTGGTTTTTGGTGATCTAAGAGAGAAGATATCTCTATAGTTTGTTGATATCCAGGCTAAATAATCCTAAAGACTAAGGTGTCATTCACTACAGATCCTGTCAAAGCTCTCAGAATGCTGCACAGCTACAGATGTAATTGGCTGTTAAAAGTGGGTTCCTGTGGCTGAAATCACAAGAAAACCCTCTGGCTGTGGTCATGTCTTCTAGTTTTCTTTTTTTTTTTTAAATGCCCATTCTTTTTAAGTCGTTAATGGGAAACCTGCTGTGATAACTGGCCGACTTTAATGGCTGTTATTTCACAAAATGAGAAAAATGCTCCTAGTTCAGGCGTTCCCACATCGAGCAGAAGCGGCTGCTGCGATATTAATTCTGAAAAAGAATCTGCTGAAAATCATTGTGTTCTGTTGTAATGTGTCCTGAATTTAAATTAAGAGGCACAGCAGGGTGCCACAATCCAGCCAACAGTGGAGTTAAATCCTCCGGCTGTCTGTGAGCGCCACCCCATGGCCATTTTTAGTATTGGATTGCAATCGAATACTTTGGGAAACATTTCACCAACCCCTCCATGTTAGTGACGTCTCCACAGCAGCTGGGCCAAACCAAAACACACTCATTCAACCTAATGAATTTATTGAACAGATGAATCCTGAGCACTTGTTACAGCAAACCTCTCATTATGTCGGCAGGCCGAAGTGAGACGGTAAACTCCACTGAAACCTACATCCACTATATCAAAGCTGGAAATCTGGGCTACAGCGAATCGGAATCTTAACCAACCACATGTCTATCAACTAAAACCAGCCACAAGGAAAGAAATATATAGATTTGCTTCGAATTTAAACATTAACATGATAGTAAACCACCTTAGATTTAGTTTGGATTGCAGTGTCGGTGGAACAGCAGTACCAGGGCCCTTGAGGTAGAACACTTGTATAGAAAAAAAAAATGGTCAATTACTTATTTAAGGCAAATTCTGGCATAAGTTAGTGTGGCAGTCCATGTCAGCGCACAGCCCAAGCTTCATATTTTGACTTGAAACATCGTCCCTACTATAAGAAATAAAAAAAGTCCCATCAGCTTCAGCTCTCTGACCTTTTTTTTTTTTTTCTTCCCAGGAATAAGTAATTTCTCAGCAAAAGAGGCTGAGAACACCCAGGCAGATGTTTGAAATCCCAAAAAGTCAGTGCTTCTAAAAAAAAATAAAAAATAAAAAAAGTTTTCGTATTCCTAGTACCGAGCACCCGCGCAACAGGAAAAAATTATGACAGACCAGACTACACAGGCATTATGCTTGACAGTGCAACGTCTTTTGAGAAATGTACCTAAAACGACTGTTCTCCAGGGCTAGCGGTTTAAATGATGCAGTGTGGGACAGTCTGCGCACTGCCAGGGTTCCTCAGACTGCAGCTCTGACTAATAAACCAGGTACTTGAGTTCAGAATAGATGAGTGGAAACATGACTGTGCAGGCCCGGTACAGGATGACTCCGCTCTTGAACAGCGCTCTGGGTTTGGTGCTCCAGGATTCCGACTTGAAGTTGCTGTAGATTGCGTACAGCGCCACAGCAAAGAAGTGTCCAATGAGGGTCATGGGCTTCGGTGTTAGCCTGGGGATGGAACATGGGAATCAAATTTGAAAAACTGTTGGTAATTTTTCAGAGAATTTGAGATGGAAATTAAAAAGAAGACATTTTTAAAGTGGAAACTGAGTATTATGACGAGCCCTAACTGCCAAAACATTTTTCTTGTAGTAATGCAAACATCATATGAGGTAGTAAAACACTACCAAAAAATAAACTGACAAGATGTGACTTCTTACTTTTACATGCAGCTCCTCCATTAGCAACATATTTCAATAGAACTTACACTGACAGGAGTCCAATGGGGCCGGTAATGCACTTTCCCCCGAGCTTGAAGTACTGAAAGCAGGCCTTTCTGAGCTCATGGAGCGAGTCTAGATGGCACACAATGTGGGACATGATGAGAACAGAGTCACAAATGGGGATGACTGAACCACGCAGGCAGCATTTCTGCCTGTCCGGTGGGACTGACCGTCGGTGGCTGCAAACAGCTCGTACAGGGCCTGGGCCAACACGTTCACCACGAAGGAATGTGATGACTTGCGTTCCCAGTGGAATTTTTTCTTAGCCTGTTGTGAGGAGGGGGGGGAAAAAAACAAAAAAAAACAGGGTGTAAGGTTTAGTAATAAAACATGGTTCAGGTGACTCCAAATACAACATCTGCTTGTGTCCGCACAAGGTTTGGACACCGGAACAATCGAGAGGCCTCAGCTTCTCCACCGTCAAGCGTCCTCCATCACCTGCAGCAGGGCCGCGTCGTCACACAGGTCAGGAACGCCGCCCAGCAGATTCCTCCAGATGCGCACGTCGTTCAGGGCCACACTCATCCCGCCTCCGGTCAGAGGGTGCCTCATGTTGTAGGCGTCGCCCAGGAGCAGCACGCCTGCGGTCACACACACACACACACACATGCCCGGGCTCAGATTTTACACCCGGCTGTTGGGAGCGTTTGGCTCTCTCAGCCCAAGTGTCAGCGTCTCGTTGAGGCCACCTTAACTAAAACCATGACACCTGGTGTGTTTTTGTTCTTCGAGATTGCCAGGTAGCATTTTGCTAAAATCCCTTTGCTTAAATCCCTTTCAGTTCAGAAAAAAAATAATAATACGCATCAGGGGCTTTGAGTCCACAGACATTCAGCAGGATTTTGTGCAATTTCAACAAATTTGATCCCTCAGTTCTTCATTTTAATTAGCTAAACTAACATAATTAGCTGCTCTATACACACACCATGAATGTCTGTTTACCATGTCGGTTTACCTCAAAAGGGTCTACAAATAAGTTTTGTTGATCAAGTGTTGATTTAGAAAAAATGTAAATCTGCAATGAAAATTTGAGGCAACCTTAATGAGCATTCGTGAAAAAGAGATATTTGTTTCTGCATATTTGTATTAAACAATAATCCAGTTTGTTTCATAAGCATCATGATCGAAAAGAACCACTTTCAAAGACATCCATCATATCGCACACAAACTGAAGTCAGGTCAGTGCCCACTTTAGGGCCTCCTCCAATCAGGAGGCGGTCGATGGCCCTTCAGTACCTGGCTTGCTGACGGGGGAGGGGGGGAGGAAGCTGGCAGGCATGGACCTGAGCCGATCGTTCTGAAGCGCCACCATGAAAGGCTCCTTCAAATGCTCTGGAAGAGAGAGTGGGGGGGGTCCGTCAGTTGGCTGGCTTTGTGGATGAAAACCTACAGGTGCATGCTGGGAACATTCGCGAGGGGGAAAAAAAAAGACGCCCTTTCCTCTGAATGCGTCTGAATGTACATTTATCAATGCGACTGACTCCTCCATCCTAGCTGTTAAGGTTATTTGATCCGCCGCTTTGATACGGTGGCTTTGATATTTCAGCTGAATAGCAGAGCACACCGGGAACGTCAAATCCCACGACGGCCACACAAAATGAACACAAACCCGAGAGGAAAAACAACAAAAACAAACGTCCACTCCGCCGTTTACCTGGCAGCTGGGGGTGTATTTTCTCGGACATGTACTCGGTAAGGTTCCTTGGCATCTCCCCCCGGATGTCTACGAGCACCCTGGTGTGGGAGGAGGAGATCTGGTAGATGAGGACGGGGCTGGGGTGGGCCAGGACCAGCTCTGCGTGGTGGGCTTTAAACTGGGGACAGTCCTGGGGGGCGAGAGGAGCAGTGGGATCTGATCACAGCTCAATTTAAACCACTTCAGAAGTAAACATGATGAGCTCTCTAAGGTCCATCATTGCTTCACAGGATTTTGCTTCTTTTCAAACCTAGTCAGAGTTTAGCTCTTTCAGGAGGGGATATCGGATCGATATTTGGAAAATATTGAATTAAATTTCATTTGCCGTTTTCATCCTATTTTTAAACCCTCTAACAATTATAAATTCCTTGGTGAATGCATTCTATCTTGCAAATAAGTGTGGCTAAACAGATATTAGCTTTCCTAGAATTAGACCCAACTCAAAATTTGGGATTTTTAATATTCCACCCACCCCCATTATGTCCAATAAGATGACTGCTTTCTTATTTATTCATAACTTAATAACTAATCTATTCAACAAATTGTCATCTTTGAATATTTTGTGTCCAAGCTGTCCAAATCCATCGATAAGGTACCATTAGAACTGGGACACTGAAACCAATCAATCAGCCGTTTATTGTTAATTAGAATGCGTTGCCATTTCAGGACCAGACAGCCCCTTCATCCAACCTTTGAGGCGCTCTTCTCCCTACCTTCATCAGACACCCAACAAAGTGAGAGGAGACGCGGGCTTTCCCGGGAACCAGATTTTTCCGGAACTTGGAGAAGCAGCCGTCGGCCACCACGGTCAGCGCTGCGTGGATCTCCTGCCGGACAGAGGCGTCACGCAGTCAGCCCGAGCCCGCGGTTAAAGGGCCCCGTCCCTTTAGAGGAGCTACCCCCCTCCCCCCTCTCACCTTTATGTCTCCAGTTTCTTTGTCTTTGTACTGGACTCCAGTTACACAGCCGTCCTCCTCCCTCAAACCGGTCACGGTGCCTTCAACCATCGTGACACTGGGGGGCGCAATTGTACAATTACAAACAAAAACAGCTGGACGATTGGAAGGCTGAAAACCACTTACGACATTTCTATTTTACACTTTTACTTATATCCCACTGAGTAGATTCACATGTAAATAAATCAGAACTCTACATCTATTAACCTGAGGCTGAATAGAAGAGGGTACATAAGTAAATTGACATTGTGTGGCAGGTATTAAATAATCCTCTCCTCTAAAGCCCCTTCCGTGCGTTCAGCCTCACTTTGGCTCGGCCATGGCGGTGCTCCTCAGGCCCATAATGAACCGGCCGTGATGGAAGGCGCGTCCGCACTGGATGCTTCCTCTCTCCTCGGGGTAAGGGATCTCCACCTCCGTGCTGCTCGCCATGTCATGGATCACATATCCGTTTACCAGATGGGCGTCCAGGCCCTCCACCGAACCTGAGGCCACACAACAACAACAAAAACAGGGGATAAAGTTGTACAGCGTACACTGCCTGTTCATACCTCCCTAAGACAAAGTTGAGGGCTTTAAAAAAATGTGTTTGTACCCAAAAATTGTAAGAATAAGAAAAATCTGCAACTTGCTTGCAATGGAACACATTGGCTAAAAGTATTAAACCTACATTCATCCATTTTCTATGCAAATGAAAACATTGTGTCTATGTAATAAGTAGTAACAGAGTGATAGAGTAATAATACAGTTTGGTTAGATTTATTTTGCAGTCATAAAGATGTTGTTTTTTCATCTTATTACTACTTAAGTGATAGCAGTGGTATGGTTAAGAATGTTAGGAAAACAGACTTCTTAACACCAATGAATTATTTGGGAACATACATATTCTGACAATCGGTAGCAAAAATTTCAGGATTGGAGTGATGTTTCAATTTCTGCATGGGTAAATAGCCATTGAAATTTAGACTTTTCAGTTAAGAGCTCAGACAGAAACCTGTCTGTTAAGCCTAATTATTCCTGTGGGGGTCAGATTTCATTCACAGCTTGGCACTTTAAGCAAACAAACTAAATCCCACCTACTTCAAACCTCCATTAAAAAAATGACTTAATGGATGGAGATAGAAATAGTTTCTGAACTTGTTAAAGAGTTAGTGCAGAGTGTGTTTTCAGGGCACCTTCCAGTCCCAGCTCCCGGAGTGCTCTGTACCCCCCCGGCTGCAGCAGCTCCCCCACTATCCTGTCGGGCTCCTTCAGGTCCCTCTCCACCACCGTCACCTTCCTCCCGTCCCGGGCCAGCACCGCCGCCATGGCCGAGCCCAAAACCCCGGCGCCAACTATCAGCACATCTGGATCCGCGGCGGAGGACTCCGCTGCTGCCGCGCGCCGCCTCCGGTTACTCCGCAAATAGTTCTACACGATGGAAAGAAGAAAAAATAAAGCACTTTGGCATTTTGTATCAAATCTCATGACCTGACTTAAAAACAAATTTCGTGTTTAAAAAAATATATATATATATATCTACATGTATATTTAAAAAAAAAAAACTAATTTGAGGAGAACTATCTTACCTTATTAAGGCTGCTGTTTGTTTTCTTGCTGCTCCGTGTCGCAGGTTGAGGGATTAATTGGTTGACGATAGGTAAAAAGGACAAAAGCCCTAGAGGCCGATTAAACAGCTGAAAGACTGGGAACTTCTGGCCGTGGAAAAAACTGACATAAAACAGCAGCAGCCCGGCCACAAAACAGAAACCTGCGGTCATGGCGATGTCTTTCAGCGCCAAACTCAAAACGAAGTCGGATTTTTTGTAAAGATAGGTGAAGGTAGCTACTCCCAGGAACATCCACATCTTTTTAAAATAATTTTAAAGGCTAAATAAAGGCAAATTATAACAAATTAAAATATATGTGGACGTCCAAACGATTCTGGTTTTAATTCAGCTTTTGAAGTTCTAACTAAATTAATACTAATTTAGAGCCCAAAACCAGCGGTGGTCTTTGATAGAGCCAAATTGTTGCCAGCTGAGTGGATGCTGCTGAATAATTTATTAAACTAGGAAAGCCATTCCTCATTAGCCAGTTTTACATGCGCGCGTGCTCCACTGCTCAGCCAGCCAATCAGAATTGATTGGTGGGTGAGCAGAGCTCACGCTTTGCGCTGATTGGACAGCGACGCCAGCACCGAGCCTCCCCTCGTACATTGATTGGACGGCCGTCCGGCAGGACTGTAGTATGATGTGATGTCAATGGAAAGCGAGATTTTCATTTCTTTGACAGTCGAGAGGCTGAATTAAAACAGAGATTGGTCATGTTTTGCAGGAGAAGTCTCTCTGTGACGTAACCACGTACCGTCATTTGATTTTAAGACTATTTCTGGCTGTCTTTACTCTGTGCGGTGCTCTCATTTTAAAAGGCTTAGCTGCTAGTCATCTTTGCAGGTGTAGAATAAAATACGCGGAGGGAGTCCTCTTTCCAGTGTTATCTAACAGTTGACAGCAATTTGTATT
>JABUIW010000019.1:16166252-16185771 GCA_013363375.1 Menidia beryllina
ACTTCTGGAAATAAAGGCCACTGGCCTCCACTCTCCTGATGCTTGGAGTTGTGACAAAACACCCCCCAGTCCATAGGAGGATGCATCTGCTGACACTCTAGTTGGCCTGTCAGTGCAGTGGAGGCGTGGGTTCGGATCCCACTTCTGACACCATGTATTGTACCGTGTACAATGTATCATATATATAATAAATGGACCGGAGCCAGGACATACGTTGACATACGTTAACCGCCGTTTACTCGTAGTCACAACTCATGCGCATGCGCGCATAATACATTCTGTATCACTACAAAGTTCTTGTCCTAAATCCAACTCCAACAACAATTAGGATATCAGATTAGAAAGACAAACACATAATAACTCCGATCTATACAGAGAAAAATTATGCTTTATATAGGTCTCAACAATGAAGATCATATGTTAAAGATTTTTGACTACTGTTTAGTGCAACTAATCATTATTTAATTCCCCTGCGGATCAACATATGTGCAGACTTATGTTCTGTGAACTGGACCGTGGAAGCTGCCAATAATCATGACAGGGGGAACTTGATTCCGACAAAACATGTTCAAACAGTAGACATTAGCTCCTAAATGTATATCCAGATCATTTCTGATGACAACAGCACCAAAAAATTACATCACTGAACGTTCATGTGGTCTAATTACATGTTCCATGTGACTAATGACTATATGACTAATATAAAACTTTTTAGAAAACAAAGGATCATCTTGCTGGCAGACCTTCATCATCACTTTGACAAAATCAGGAGACCCAAGCTCCGATTAGATGTAATGATTAAAGATTGCCTCGTATTTCTCTTGCTTTCCTGATGTTGCTTTCGGCTCACCGTTTTGCTTGGCGAAAGCCTGAAATCATAAAAGAAAGCATATCTGAGGGGCTCTATGCTTTCACTCAGTATTCAACTGTTTTACCCTCTAAGTTTAGAAAACCAAAATAAGGGAAGACTAGACTGCACTCCCCTCGAATAACTTACCTCCATGTCCTCCAAGCTGGCACTACCATCCTCCACCTGCTGTCCCAAGCCATGGCTGAAGCTCGAGTATCGCTCCTGCTCACCGGTGCACATATAGTAGTTTGTTCATTGGCATGCTGTTTAAGATTTTTTTTATGTGCGTGTAACTGACTGCATACCTTCACCATGCCAGCGATCACCCCGTCCTCTACGATGCGAACGGCATTCCTGAGCCCTCTTGCGAAGGCGTCCATGGCTCCAATGTGAGCGATGAAGAGGTCCTCCAGGTCTGTGGACTCTCTGCGCACCTTTGCATCAAAGTTCAGGCCTCCTGGCTGCAGGCCGCCCTGTTCAACGATGACCTGTAACGCGTTAGACACCACCTCCATTTTAATCTGCTCCAACTCAGGATTCTACATCACAATAAACAAATAAACAAAGTTTTGTATACTCAAATCGTCTTATAAACGCCATTTAGTTTTGTCTTCAGGCATTACTGCTGCTGCTTTCAACCTTGTTGTAGCACCATGTGAACCTCCCCTCTCCCAGGGACTTTGGGCTGCAGCTCTAGATATGTGCTGGAACAGCAGAACAATTCTGGCTCTAAAAGAAGCTGGAGCCTCTTGGCGTTCTCATAGTCTGATAATGTCTCCAGTGAGAATCTTGAAGCCAATTGTTTTGTTTTTTTTGTTTACTGCAATTTAACTAGTAAAGAAATATAATTTAAAAAAAAAACACATAAGTGCATTTGCATTACTTATACTGCAGTGTGTGGAAAATAGAGTTATAAACCAAATCAAAGGGTGGGTGGAAATGTAACTGTATTCTGACTGGACTAAGTCAAGATTGCAGCACCTCAATTAAAAAATTAAGTTACGACAATGTTTAGACGTCAAAATTCCTAGGTGCAATGACCAAAGCTATGTACAAGTATCCCACTGTCAAAAAAAAGGTACTTTTGGACAATGTCGCTTTTGTGAAGATCACATAGCAGTACAGCAGTAAACAAATACGATGAATGAGCTTACCTTCATGACCAAGGTGGTGTTCTTAATGTCCATGGGGAACTGATCGGTGTCCCACCCCAGATCAGGAGAGCCGGTGTTTGAGTCCACTGAACCCAACATGCCAAAACTGCTCACCAGTCAGCGAGGATGAAAAGAAGAACGTTTCACTCATGTCAGAACAGAAGCTATGGCAGCACAATTTGAAGACGTGCTTTACTTTAAAATAGTAGCATGGTAAAATCCCTTACACAGAAGCCATGACGATGTCGTGCTCATAGGCATGTCCTGCCAGCATAGTGTGGTTAGGCTCGATGTTCAACTTAAAATGGCTCTCCAAACCATAATGTTTTAAGAACCCTATGACACTCATGGCATCTAAAGCAGAAAAGAGAAGAAGTCAAGACTGGCAGTGAAAGACGAAGCTGCCTGATCACTAGCAAATTCAGGAAGCCTCACCGTAATCATACTGGTGCTTGCAGGGCTCCTTCGGCTTGGGTTCAATAAGAAACTGACACTTCAACCCGATCTTCTCCTTGTACTCTAGGTACAGATTTACAGACTTAAAAATACACAAACGTGAGACTAACAGAAAAATCAAGACTGCTCCTGCCATCCCACGAGCACTTACTGATGGCCATTTTGAAAAAGTTGGCCATATGTTTCAGTTCGGCTGCGACGTCTGTATTATGGATGGAGAGAAAACCTTCTCTACCTCCCCAAAAGACTGAGGAGACAAATATACGCCGATTACAGAGAGTGAACAAGATGGAGATGGTGTCATTTACAAGTCGTAACAAAGACGTCCTTACCAAAGTTTTCTGCTCCCAACTTCTTGGCAATGTCCAGACCCTTTTTCACCTGGGCTCCAGCATAGGCCAGAACATGGAGGTCTGGGTTAGTGGCTGCCCCATTCATGTACCTTTACATTTAATGTTAAAAAGATATCAATTAAATTTGGGACACATGGCTGTCCAGTTGCCTCATGTTAGAACCAACACATTATAAGACAGTTTAAGGACGCACATGTACTTCACTGGTCCAAAGTCAGATCAGCTCCAATCTGTTATGGTCAAGTCAAAAGTTTTTGTTTTTTTTGTAATTTTGAAAGGCTTGCTGAAGAGTTCTTGGAAAACCTGTCAAGCCTTCTCACATTATCTGGGGCCACGCCTTCAAATATGAACCTTAAAGCACAAGGGTACATTACTTTTTTTTTTTCACAGGGTCGCACAGAGACAAACAACCACTCGCACTCAAATTCGCTCCTTGAGGCCAAACCAAAAAGCTTCATATTGGTGGTTCCAATGATTTAACAAACTTTGTATGCCCATGTAGCTGAGGTTGCAAAGCAAACTAATGCTAGATCTTTGTGGTTAATCTAATATGTCTGACTTAAAATAGGAATAAAACAGACATAGAAATGGCAACTCTGAACATCTGAGTCAGTCATAAGGAGATTATGTTCCCGTTTCATTTTTGAAGAAAACAGGAATTCTTTAAAAACAAAAATGAAAAAAATGAGAGAGTTGCCATTTTGGCCTTGTTTTGCCTCCACGGGACAGGAACACCTTGCCGACTCTACCGTGAACTCTGTACTCTATTTGAAAAAGGAATCAAAGGTTTGATAAGGTCTGATAAATACTAAAATTGGAAAGGGAAAGCCGTGCATCAGCTAATTCTGCAATACTTAAATTAACTCTTTTTTCCCATCTCGATGACATGTTGAGTAACTCCACCGTGATGTGGAGATTTAGTTATAAGAATATTATTTATTCAGGTTATTTATGCTAAAGTTGGTTTATCAAACCATGCCTCTGCATTTTGACTTATCTAAGGTTGAATTAACAATGATGCACTGTAAGATGTCACATGATATTGCTGAGGTTGCATTTTTCTAATTTTACCGTGCGTTTTTTTTTTAATCAAGCTCTAATACATCTAACTTTAAAGATGAAAGAAGTCCATTTTCCCCTTTGGTTGACTGTAGTTTAGTGTTTTGTAAGATGCATTAAATCTACATCTCACCTATTACTCTTCCTTTAAACCTGGCAGCTATTTCCTTCTTTTGTGCTAAATTTGGAAACTAAGAATTTCTCCTAAGCTACTCTCCCATTTGAAAATGCATTTTTTTCCACTCTCCATCTCTTTTACAATAATGTGCTCATTTTGAGATTTGAAAGTATTCAGAGACTTTACTTTTCTTTATATTTCAATGTTGTTAGAGATAAATAAAAACAAAAAATGCGTTTCCCTGACAATGCGGGGAAATAGGGAGTGAGCTAACAGTGCATAAAGTAAAGGAGGTTATCTAAATATAAGGAGAGAAATATGTGAATAAAAACATATAAATTGTGTAACAGTAAGCAGGTTATTTCCCATTTGAGTCTGTAAAACTACATAAGATAGTTTAGTTGTACAGCAATGGATCTCTGCGCCTTGCCTCCAAATATTAACACCTCAGTGTTTCGGTCTTTGGGCAGTCACTGACATACCGTAATAACTCCACCTCGCAGAAAGACAAACGTATCCAGTATACTGGCTGGGGCAAAGACAGAGGTCATGTCTTCAAAAATCGATCAAACCTATTCTACATCTCCCCACAGAAATGGGGTTTTTCTTTGCTATAGTCATTTGAGGGGAAAACAGGGCTTTGAGATTTGGAGCTAACAGCCTATGGGATAAAGACTTTTATATGAATTTATTCATTTAGTACCTAATGTGCTTAGTTTTTTTACCCTTTAGGTAAGGCTAACCCTATAACTGGGCTCAGATTACTGACCTGGGGTGGGCAAAGAGGTTGCAGGTGACCCACAGAACTTTGACTCCAGTCTGCCTCTGCAGCTGGAGAGCCAGGTCTGTGATTTCATCCAGATTCTTGTTGGACTCCTCCAGGGAGGAGCCCTCGGGGCACATGTCTCTGTGAGGACACGAGCACAGCTGAGAGATTGTTGCTCACACCCAGTCAAATGCATCAAAACTAACATCTTATCATTCAGCATTAGCAAGGGTGGCTTCTCCTAGAACCAGCTCAGTCTTTGACTGCCCATGATTATGTTTTTCAGTTTCTAACTTTTATTCTTGGGGTTTGTGTCGAATTTAAACTGCTTGCTGTCTAAATTGAAGCTGAGAAATAAAAGTCCCTTTGAGAGTGCACTTAGCCGTATTTCACAAAGCAAAAAGGCTTCTACGTGACTTTTTAAATAAGAAATTTGGATTTTGGAATTGTTAGAAGCTACTTACCGGTCGTGAAATGTGTAATACTTGACCTGTAGAATAAAAAAGAAGTTATCTTTTAATACTCTTTTTACATGTTTTAGAGCAATGATTGACGTTACAGTCCCGTCCATGTACTTAAATTAGTTTAGTCAATTCATCTATGAATTGCTAAAGCTTTTAAAAGACACCAAACACCTGGGTAACAACAAACACCTGACTACAACAAGAGACCCCAAAGAATGGGAGTATATTATTTCAATACCCTAAGGTTACAAAATGCAACATTTATAGGGAGATGCAAAATACTTTATCTTACTGACATAAAGCTTATGTATTTCCATATATAAGCTTTATTTCCATCAGATAAGATGTAAACCATCTGTAAAATGACAGGCAGAAGGACTCGTGAGTGATGCTAACGTTAGGTGATTCTTGGTTGCTACTGCAATGGAGATGTGTCTTCTTAATAATTGTCCAAGCTCGACTGTTATAAGTAAATTGTTTTAAAAAAATTAAAAGTGGAAAAAGGATATTAAATAGTATTCTTGTGACATTAAGGCGAGTAAGAACTAAACTATCTACGGCAGATTAACAGTATCTGAAAGCAACGTCAGTAAGAAACATGCAGAAGCCATTCCTCAGGAAGGGGAAATGGGGAGCAATGGCTGAGGTGTGAAAACACAAGACGTGAACCAGAAAGAAGTATGCCTTTAACCCAAAACTCAAACCACAACATGAGTCAAGCAGTGTGGAATCATTGAAAACTAAACACTGAACACAATAAAAGTTAGTCAAAAAACAAAATAAGCTTTGGTATGAACTTCAATAAGCCTTTATCTATTCATTAGTATTACTAGAAATTAGTTTTCTAATTATGTAAAAGGTATTCAGGCTACATTGGAGATGAAAGGTAGCCTTTTCAAATAAAATGGTCATTTATACTAGAATTTTGCGCAGTAACATGAGAATATCAAAGCTCAGCTGAATCTCCTCACACCAAGCTTGGTGAAGAACTCAAACGCAGCACGGAGTCGCCTCTTAGCCGACTCCATCGGAGCGCCTTCGTTCCATTTCCGGTGGAGGGTTGGAAACCCAAAAGGATCAGCTCCTACACACACACACACACACACAGGAGAAAAGTCCTCATCTGAATTCAGGGAGGAAACCTGCAGACTGTTGGGTGACGCATACGTTACCGGTTCCACAGAAGGAGTGCCAGTAGCAGACTGAGAATCGCAGCCAGTCCTCCATCGTCTTCCCCATCAGCACCTGCACAGAGGAACACCCACCTCCACACATTTTAAACGAGAAAGGATGGCAAAGCCTTACTGCTGACAAGTTGCATTTAAAAAAAAAATGCTTTTATTAAAAAAAAAGACACAAATCACAAAACAATTTGACATTACATACTCATGTAATTGTGATAGAACATTCTCTTTATCTGATTATGTGCTCAGTTTACTGGTAATTAATAGAATATATTATTACTTTTCCCTCCAGGGAACCTTGGTTACATCGTTTGGACAACTTGTATGATCGTGCTGGTTGCTCTCACTTCATGAAGTTTGATTTTAAACCATTTATTACTTCAGACGTCAGACGGAAGACTCTTGTTTAGATGAAAACTTTCACACCAGTCAGTTTTAGGCAGTGAGAGCAGATGTGTGTGTTGGTGGGACACACCTACCTCCTCTGAATTGTAGTGTTTGAAACACATGACTTCCGTGGGTCCCGCACCCGGAATATACGGGATCTTGGGAATGCCTGTGGAACATTGTCAAGCATTATTTGACGAGAGAGGAGAAAAACGACCAGCTCAACGGGCACCGGCCATGTGTTGGAGTGAAGAGTTACGGGGACAAAATGTCTTTTGCCCAGAGTTCGCCATTAAAACAGACTTTCTGTAACAGTCTGCACGTCAACACACACATGTCAGTTAAGGTGTATGCGTGACACTTACCGGGAAAGAATTCCTCCCCGTGAGCAGCCATAACCGGTTCGCAGCTGCTTCAAACACGCCGCAAATTCAGCCGACGTCCCTTTAAACTCGCCCACAGAAACAAAAAACGAAAACAAAAACGCTCAGTTACGTCTTCGGCCGCTAGGTGTCGCTAAAGCCCCGCGAAATTCGACTCGGTTGTGAAGCACTCCTTCAGTTTAAATCACCCAAAGAAACTTTTACGGTTTCAAGCTATGTCACTTCACGTTTAAATCTCCGGCTTATTTTAAGTATCAGAGAGCTTTTCAACTTGGCTCCACGGAAGGAATTATAGAGGCATTTTGAAAGGTGCAGGTCATTTAGCATTAGCACGAGAGTCCGTGCTAGCCTGAAAGCAATAACAATTACCTTAGTGTCTCACGTCGGTGGCAGGGCCGGATCTAGGTAGGGGCCAGAGGGGGCCCTCCCCCCCTCAAATAAATGTTGTGCCCCCTCAAACCAAATCCCCTAAAATTGATTATTAAATGCACAAGGTGACGCCATCTTCTCCTATTGGTCCTCGTTTCTGATAATGTCTCGACTCTAGGTGTTCAACGTCCTCCACAAAAAGAACAGAAAGGCATAAAGGCCTCTATTTGTTCCAGGAATCCATTGTTTAACCAGCAGGGTGAGCTCCAGCTGGACCAGATGTGGCCCCTGCAGCTTTTCTTTGGGTAGAGGAGATCTGTCAATGGAGTTTAGAGACCAGCCCACCAAATCCATGGTTTTAGTTTTTAGGATTTAGGGGGGAAATGCAGAGAAAGGTTCCCAGATGCAACAGGACAAATACAGCAGGGAAAGGAGGCAGCAGGTTAAAGCAGGTCTGCACTCGCCCAGAGAAGAAGAATAAGCCACAGGGCATTTAAAAATATATATACATTTATATATATATACAACATATATACATTTCATTGTGCCCCCCCTTAATAGCCCCCGACAAAGTAATCCTGGACACGCCCCTGGTCGGTCATCTCCTGTGGAGCTAAAAATGAAGGACTTTGAAAAATAAAGTATTAGGATGGGTCAGAAATGGGGTGACCTGTCATTTGGAAATCATTACACATGGGGCTATCTCGGTAGCTAGGATAATAATTATCAGGTTCAAGTTCATATGACTAGATTTCAATAGTCCTCACATTTATCAAAAGTAACAGGAAACCCAATTCTCCAATTTTTTGGAGCAGTGCCCTGAACGCAACAGGGCATCCATGAAAGCATAGGTTTGATCCAAAAAATGTTTTCATGCAGAATCCAAATCTTTTGATTGTCCTGTGTTATGTAACTATATATTCTGTTCTAAGTCTTTAAAAGTACAAGTACGAAAGTGAGAATGCTTGGGAGTACATCACCTGAGCTGAACACAAGTGTTACATTCTAACAAGCTCCAACTCAAGATTTCTGAAATTATGGCCATACCAGTGTTAATAAGAAGTCCCATCTTGGACTTAGTACTTTGACAATCCCTGGTAGGATGCGGGTGTTTTTCCTACTTGTGTCATTACCCCCTCCCCTCCCTCTCGTGGCTGCTTTGCATTGTTCCCCATTGCTCAACCTGCGGGCGGGTGTCGACGTCCAGTTGTTGTGGGTTTGGCTGGCTCCTCACTCCTTCAGTTTTTCAGTACAGTCTAATTCTATCATCCATCAATCTGCTTATCCTCTTTGGTTTCAACTCCCTCTCAACACCAAATAGTTGTGATTCCCACATGATACAGACACCTCTCTTAATCTGAGATTGGTTACTTGCCAATCTGTTCTGAAATGGATTGAAATGCCATTAGAAAAAAGGTTATGATGAGCAGCTGACCATTTTATTGGTTACAGTTCGGACAGAACTGCAACTGGAAAATATAAATGTAGGAGCTATTCCTTTTTTTTTAAAGTGCATTCTTTAAATGTAATTTTTGTTTATTTTTTTGGCAGATTTCTAATTAATATATATGTTTAATTTAGTTGTTTAGAGTAAATGTGTAGGTTTGTAATTTGCTTGATTCAAATATTTATTTTATTTGCAGTATTTCACATCTAAATTTAGGAAATTGGATGCTCGTTGGTGGTCATATGGTTTTTGGTCAACCAGTCAGCAGGCAAGCTGCCACTCAGTCATGGGGTGAGCAGATGTGGCAATCAGGCAGTTCAGTAGGGATACAGCAAAGGGAACACGAGAGACAAAAAATCCACATAACATGTTTTTTTGTTTGCCTGCCAACTTACATCGACTAAGGAACTTCATTTTGACCTTTGGAACTTTTTTTGTACTGCGTAAACCAGAAACCTACCTGGGTTAGTGACTACCGTAATTGAGTTATGCCTTCAGTTTGATCAATTAAGCTAATTTTTTGGCTTTCAAAAACACATAGTCCTTACAATGAAGTAGCGAAAACAAGTAAGAAGGAAAGGAAGAAGCTTTGAGGAAAGGAGTTATTAACTCATATCCTATGCATGTTTGACATATGTTTATTTTCATTTACAACGGTGCCTTTAGAAAATATCTGATGCCGAAAAATCAACAGAAATATAGAAATGATACCACTTACATATAATCCATAAATACATAATAACCCACTTTAGAAAAAGCACACAATATATTTTAGGGCCTTTGGTTGGGACATATGCCGGTCGGAAACAACCCTTGCAGAAGAACAGCTCTCTGTGCATCATTGAAGCCCTATCATGTTTCATATCAATAAAGATAATAAAGTGCACACATGATGCCGTTTGCTTTCTCACATTAGTAATTCATGTTTTGCATTTTAGGATTTTACAGCCCTGTGAAATCCTGATGGTTGTCCACTTTTCTTATATAATATTTTTCTTCTTTTTGTTTGCATAAGATAAAGATAAAATGGAAGGCAAAAGAAACCCAACCCAGTCCCTAGCACTATAGACCGAGGCACTTGAGTACCTAACGTCTCGGGTTTGGCATCATGAAGTTTGGCACATGAGGGTGGCGTTGCACTTGGAACTGCGTTGTGTGTGCA
This sequence comes from Menidia beryllina, assembly GCA_013363375.1. Classification (NCBI taxonomy): domain Eukaryota; kingdom Metazoa; phylum Chordata; class Actinopteri; order Atheriniformes; family Atherinopsidae; genus Menidia; species Menidia beryllina. The sequence goes on from JABUIW010000019.1 coordinate 16,176,405, forward strand.
TGTCGGGGTGTGTTGGAGAGTGTCCGGTCCTGGAAAACTCGCCAGCATGGCTTTTCTAGTTACAACCTCTTATGCCTCAGAAAATAACTGCTGCAAAGGTATAGATGTACATTCATCGTCCAAATATTTACACTTCCACCAAATCAAGTACTTAAAAAAAAAAAAAAAAAAATCTACAGTGATTTCTGAACCACTCTCTTGCAAAGGTTCAAGATGAAAGTCTGCACTTGCTAATTCAGGTGACCCACTTAAGGGGCTTCCAGTCACTTGAGAGATGAAAAATACTCCACCGCTCCACGGATTTGTTCAGCCCCCTTCAGCAGCTTTTCTTGGCTTCCTTAAGGTCACTGGAGTAATGGTGGACAGGCAGGTGGGTGCGGGAGCTGCTATGATGTGGAGGGGTCGGGCCTGCTGTGCTCCCTCTTCTTCTTCTTCTTCTTTTTTTTCCGGCTGCACGGCTTGCACATACAGCACAAAATGCAGGGCGAGGCCAGCAGGAGGAGGGGTGATGTCACCAGCACGATGATACTCACCCCCACAAGGATACCCACCACCTGAGTCAAAACAGAGCGAGACGCTGTAACGCACACGTAGCAACATTAGAGTGTTTAGAAATTCAACAAAAACGTTTTCCATCCGTCTTTGTTTTGATGAGCAGCATACCAGTGTGGAAAGTCTGTCTTTTGTACCAAAGATTTGCATAAAAGTATGACAAGACACAATTGTGCTTATGGTTGTTCATATTTGTGCTACACTAATACATTTTTTAAAAAAAGAGTGAGAAAGGGGGTGAAAATGCTAATAATGCAGACGTAAATAAACGTACAAATTAAACCTACAACAATTCGGTGAAATACCAGTGTAAGAAAGAAAAAGGCATGAATAGGGAGAATTAAAGAAAGTCAATATAATGCTGTAGTAAACAAATACATTTAGAACGAAAAAATGAATGCATGGATAAATAGATAGATTATGAAAATAATCAAAGAATAAGGAGTAGTAGTTGTGAAATAAAGAGGTTTTCAGCTTACTCTATATATTGTATGTAACGTTTTAATTCCTGCGTAATTAAATCATTCTCTATTTAGTAGCACTGCTTAGCATGCCATCTTATAGTGTTTCTATCTGGCCATATGACCACACCTTAAGCTTAAACTAGTAGCTGAGCAGGACTGCCAAACAACAAGTTGACCTTGTTACTCAGTCAGTGGGTGACCCAGCTAAAAACTGTTTGACTCATGGCGTTCTCACTTACCCAACTATAGGCAAAATAGTTGGGTAAGTGAGATTTTTCACCAGCCACAGATGGGTCCTCATCACCTCAGTGTATAAATCAAGGCACAAAAAGAAACATATAAAGTTTTGTTGCATTTAGAAACACATTGTTTAAGACTCTCTGAACAGACTTTGTATTATGCCTGCACAAAACGTACTTTCACAACAAAACTGGCTGGGGGCAGCTTAGTTAGAATGTTACTGCAGCTACATTCCAGGAAAACTCACTGTACGCCTAAATAACCTGTTCATCAAGTGCGCCAGCGTGAGTGTAACCAGGTCACGCATGAGTTGTTTGGCAGTGTAGGACTGTACTTCTACTCCCAGACACTCAGAAAGATACACAAGCCAAGGCACGGCCAGGAACTTCACAGCTAATCTGACACCAATCATGTGGTAATAATGGCATTAATGTGAGGAAAAGCACAAAAAAAGTAGGTTTGGAGGACAAATTTGGCCTTTTGGATTTGAGAACAGATTAGCTTAGTTTACAGTCTGAGAAGGGATTTCTTGGGCCCACTGGAGGAAAACAAAACCCCACATGGCCCACAAGAACAGACTTTACAGGTTTTTAAGTGGACATTTAGCTATGAATGCAGAAGTTTTTGCCGTTACGGGGTTGATGGCAGAACAAGGCCTTACAATTGGAAGCCATGCGTGCAAAAACCCCGTCTCTCATAGATGGCTGTGACAGCTAATCCCCTCAAACAATGACAGCCTCACCACGACCCAGAAATGAATACGCAGTGTTCGCTCCGCTGCTGGTTGAAACCGGGAAAACAGCTCACCTGCGTTCTGTTCCACATGACCGATGCCCTCGAGTGTCCCAGCTTGTTTCGGCATGGTCCCTTATCGTAATGCCTCAGGAAGATATCTCCCTGTATTACAATAACCGGGTTAGCTTTGCCTGACTGACCATGCATGCATCAAATCGGCGAGTTGAAGGAGACTCACGTCCAGATTCTGCAGACAGTACCAGCAGAAAGTGTGTTTGCAGCTTTTGCACAGCATCTGTGCGCAGCCCTGGTTCCTTTCGATGTAGATACCGCACATAGGACACTGCTTGATGGACATGTCGGTGTCACTGTTGGAGAAGGGGGAAAAAAGACGCATTGGGATTGTAGTTGACGTTGGGAGTGAGAGGCCGCGCATGCCCCCATGAGCAAGAAAAATTGTGCAATCTTTATTTAGCAGCGAGAGACGGGTTAGTGCTTGCCTTGAATTGGGTTAATTATTTTTGAGACGCATGCGTATGAGAGGAACTCTCCAAGCACAGTGCGAGTCCATCTTTAGATATGGCTTCGTGGTTGATGGTTTGAGCGAACGAGGGCTAGGATGTCACATACACAAGAGACTCTCCCTTATCTTGCATGAAATGACTAACGGTTGTTTATCTGACCAGTTAGATTAAGGGAGGCCATAAAACCAAAACAATGAGATGGAACATGCAAAAGCCCTCAGAAGCTACATCTTGATCAGAGAAGTGGCCTGAAGGCAAATTTGTACAGTAGGAAGAGCCTAAACATCCTTAACAGCTCAGTGCTGAGGCCACTGCTTCACTGCGGCTGACGGGCTTCAGCTATTCTAACTTTCTCAGCACACCAGCCGCCTCCTCCCGCTGGCACGGAGACAACGGAATTCCAATAGAACCCAGTGGCTCCCCGATGACATCAGTCAATCTGGCAGAGCCGCAGCTTAACACAGCACTCTTCCCTGTCCCAGAGGCACCGAATGAAGAACCACCACAAAGCTGCTGCTCCTAAAATAATGTTTTTATTCAGCGCAGAGCCACTATTACAGCAGTCAAGACTTATTAATATGAAATAGAAAGATCTAATTTGAATATTTTCCAAATAATAGGGTGTTACAAATGACGCATCGCTGCTTTCATTTTGAAAATATGATCCTTGGAATTCTGATTCCCTTTTAAGTATTGCTACAGCAGTAGCACGTGCGTCTCTGGGGCCCCTCAGAGCCTGGACTGCAGCCCCCCGTCCTGCTTTTAGCTTAGTGCCATTTGCAAAGGGCAGCTCGGCAGCTGCGGGCGGCGAGCGGCAGCCCGAGCTGACTGACCTGCTTTCGTGAGAGGGCGAGGGTGATATCATGGGCTGGCGCTCTGGGCAGGCGTGGCCATCCTGCCAGGGGCCCCTGCAGCCGGAGCAGAAGACGGCGCGGCACGTCGGGCAGGGAACGGCGGCCGGGCGGCCCTCGGTGCTGGGCTGCACGCTGCACACCGCCTGGCATTCAAGCACTGGGCACCAGGCTTTACTTGGGTCAAGTTTCACTTCTGTGAAGGCACAAAGACAGAAGTGATGTAAAAAAAAAAAGACCATTGTCCTAACACAACAACAAAATACACAAAAATGTTACCTGTAACTAAGCCATTTCTAAAGGTAAATCCTCTGGTTTCATCATCTTTACAAACGTAAGTTGACTTTAAATCTGAGGTGTCCATGTCAGTCTCAAGTTTACAGGAGTGTCGTCATTAAGTATCTTGAAGGCTTTTTTAAAAAAATGTCACAATTCTTAAGTAGTCATATAGGTAAATAATCATGCCATAAACTCACAGAACAGCCAGATTTCTACTCGTCTATGAGTTTTCTTGTTTTATGGTTTTTCCCTGATTATAGTTCAAATTTGTTTGAAAATCACCACACAAGTTGTACAGAAATTGTAATAAAAAAGCCTGCCGATGTGTTAATTAAAAATATATAAATAGAAATATGTCTTGCATAGTAAAAAACAAAAACAAAACTTTAAATCTACAATTTTCCATTAAAGTAACAATTCCTTTGGGACTAACAAAGTATCCATTATATCTGAATCGAGTGATTTATAACTTCAAAGAAATTCCGAGTGTTTCTATCAACCAAAAATAGTTTGAAATTTGGCTAAGAACTCATAGTCATGTTGTCCTCAATTGTGTTAACAGGCCGGCCTGCTTCTCATTCACTAGGAGGTGAATCGATCCTGACTGGTCACACTGACATATTTCTCCGACGGGGTGCAGCAGCGTGGGCATGGCGATGCATATATATGTGTGCTTAAACCTGCTACTCAAAAGTTTTAAGTGATGGAGAGAGTCATCAGACATGTTACAACTAGGGCTTTGAACCCAGTCACTATCAGAATAGTTTGAACTGGCAAGCATTTGCTGATAAGCCCGCAGCACAGCTGACTCAGAGTAAGAAAAATTACAACGTTATAAGCCACAAGAGAATGGCTTTAAATGGCTTAAACATTCTTTGGATTTCCAACTGCTTATCTTTGACGGTAAACATAGGTTTGAAGGACAGCAGAAGAACAAGATCTGTGATGTAAATGATTACATAAAAGTTCCAATCCAACAAAGCACAACCAAAAGAAAACAGTAATCCCCTGATGACTCAGCCTCTCACCTAGCCCTTACTTTCATTTCAAATAGATCGAAAGGTAAACATTCCTCCAAAGTAGCCTGTACTTTGAACTTTGTTTCTTTATTTCAATATTATGAGTCTCAGGGTTTATGACTGGCGCTTACAATAGCTGGCTTTACAGTGTTCTTTTTCTACGCAGTTGGAACAGACCCACATATAAGCTGCAACGCAAACTATCCCTCAGTGTTCCATTTAAAAATGTCAACAGAGAGCTATGGTCACAGCTCAACGCTGAGCGCCATCACAAACTTTTACACGAGAGGTCGTCAAATTCATTTACCCTGAAAAACCCGTTTAACACTTGAAAACACCCCTGTGACTGCGCCTGTGGTTGTTCTCAGTGTTACTGAGTTCTCATAGTAATTGCTGCTATAAAGCTGCGGAGTGGAATTAAAATAGAACAGAATAATCTATTCCACGCCTCAGGGATCGCAGTGGCCAGAGCGGAGAGGGGGGGGGGCGGGGGGGAAAGGGCGGCCGGCTCCACCATATCCCAGACACGTGAGGGTAAACACTTGGTGGCTTGTTTGTGGAACCTGAAATAGGTCACCGCCTATCATGGGCGATCAGGACAGGAATGCAACGAAACCTACCTCGCTCAAACTTCAGACGCTGGTACAGCTTGGCCTGCCCTGCGACGGCCAAACTGGCTATCTGCAACCACAAAGCACAGGGAGCGGCTCCAGTCACACACACACACACACACACCTCTGATCCCTTTTACATGTTTGCTGTTAAGAGAAGAAAATCAGACATCTGGATATTCAAATTAGTGACAGGTGATAAAGCCACATGGGAAACCCCTCAAACATATCTGTTGGTCAAGGTGAGAGTGAGACTGTGGTAATACTGGCGTGAGAAATGGGGGGGGGGGCAAAGGCTTGACTCTACAACCAGTCACAAAATACAAAAGGACTGAATTGTTGTCCCACTTTAAATATATGCTTAATTCACCTTGATCTTTCACATGAAAGCATATGAGGCCACCATTTTGCTGACTCAGCATCTGCCTCATTTCACTATTGGCGAATCGATTTTTTTTCCCCAATTAGGAAAAGACTGGGAGCAGCCTTGGCGTGCACACTTTGTAATTTTTCTCTTGTTTAAGCTTTTCATCTAATGTCATTTCAATTGAATTCACGCAACAGGAATTTCCTCAAATTGTCAAATCGCAGCTCTTTCACAACAGTGAATATGAGGAGAATAACAAGGGGGGAAATCCCACCTTCTTTTTTTTTAGGAAGGGTGACGGCAGGCGCTTGTGTGTAAAGTAAAAATTCTAGGAATGTTCCGCAACCAGAGCAAACCACTAAACCAACACACCCACAATGTGCATTAGTTTTTGTTTTTTTCTTCTCTGGTTACCCATCTGACCAACACGTTTGAGCAGGGCATACCTCGGAATCTGTTAGCACTCCTCTCTTTGGGCAGGCCATGTCCGGGCAGGTGATGGGCGCCCCCCCGCCGTCCGTTATGGCGAGCCGGACATACTGCTGCAGACACTGGAGAGCGGAGCGCAGGGAGGCTAAATTAGACAAGACGTTTTCACCCAGCAGCGAGACCCCGACCTGCCCCTCGTGACATTCCACTGCCGGTCCCAATCTGCCCTCGGCAAACCCAACCTGCCTGAAAGACGGTAAACAACATATCGAAATACAACAAACTCTGACTGCTCCACGGGGAGAGGAAGCCGAGCCGAATACAAACGGTGCTCTTCTGTATTCTGAAGATTTTTCAGAGTCCTATCGTAAGAGGACAAAAACCTGGAGTGGTTTGAAAGAAAAACTCCATAACTGGGACACTTTTTCATGAGAAATTCCAGGGAATTTTTGTTGAGGGAAGCTGGTCCAACCACTTATTTCACTAAGAGGGAAGAATATTTTTCTTGATATTCATTTCCTTTGAAATGATCTATTTTAAGGTATTCAAGCTGAAACCTTGCTGCAATCAAAAAAAAAAAAAAGGATTATCGTTCCAAAGAAGTGTTGGCCAATTTCCTAAATGACTAAAATAACGTTGGAACACTTGAGAAATCCTCTCCGCCTACTCGGTAATAAAGCATGATCAATGACAGTCTTTATATAGCCTCTGTGCACCTTTTTCTAGTTTGAGCTGCTCAGTTTTGTGACTAGGAGCATCCTTTAATCAGGTACTGACGACGGTTTGGACCTACCGCTGTGCAGTAGATGCACTTGCAGCCCTGCAGTTCTTTGGAAGCTGCGGTCGGCTGCTGGCTAAGGCACAGCCTGCAGAAGGTCTCGGGCCCCCGCCGGACTCCGGCAGCAGACCCGGGTGTCCCCGGCTCTGACTCCGGTTCGGGGGCCTCTCGGCCCGGGGAAGGACCCCCGCTGGTCATGGCGCGTCTGAGGAAGGCCCGGGATGGACGAACGCAGGAATCAAGCCGCTTCTAAACCTTCTGCTGGTGACGCAGGGGATCTAAAGCCTCCATGTTGCTGAAAGCAGAAACAAGACTTGTGTGTTTGCACAAGGTTTGTGCAACACTTAACTCTCCCTTCCCCTTCAGATAAACAGTCACAGTTTCTGATCGCTGCTTTACCGACTCACATTGCCCAATAATACTTTGTGGTCGCTCTAAATAAGGCAATCATTTTTAAGACCAGAGTCAGAGGTATGGATTTAGCGAGCTTACAGTAACTGAGAAGCTCTGGATTAATCTTTTAGAACCGGTTGGTCATTTGTCACAGCATTGCTGTAAACAGAGAAAAACAGTAAGCGGAGCAACCAGTACGTGCACAACAAAACAGAAATAAACACGGAGAAATATATTAAAGAACCTCAGTTAAAAGGAAGCAAATGATTCTGGAAATGTTTGAACTAAACCTCTCTGTTTAAATGTCTTTTTATAGTACACAGTACATTGCAAGTCTCATAAAATTCAAAAAGTGATGGCCACTTTTGTCCACAAAAAAAAAAAGGTGACGATCTAAATTTGAGGGTGATAAGACTCGTTCAGTAAGATGCCACAAATTTCAGAGCGGATTCTGTCGGTCAGTGCTTGACCGACTGACCACATAAGGTAGGAAAGTTTGTTTGGATCTCAGCCATGATGAGACAACAGGATACAGGTAACTGGTTGATAAGAAGCCCAGATCGGCGTTAAATGGAACTGTAATCATCCCCCTGAAATGATTCCTTTAGCTTTCAAACCCCAAAAGCATAAGGAATATTGCAGTCATCTGGGATTTGCATTTAAATCTAATGGATAGCTTCGTTCAGCCGAGACACAGAATTGGGTCACATGGGAAAATCACACATCATCCAACACACGATGTCCTAAGTTGGCAGGAAACTTTGAAGCAGTTTGATCGATACAGCCGCCGCCACTGGTGTCCTAAATTTTTTTATGATGTGCTATTGATCAGCAAGGAGGGCAGAACAGGGCCGATCCTGCACAGTCATAGTCGATGGTCACATGCCGGTTTCAGACGGACGGGCTGATCTGGCTGCAGTCATCATCCCACATCTCTGCCAGCTCGTCCTGCCCCCCCGAGTGTCTCACCAACCCTGTGGTCTCACGTGGGAAAATAACAGCCTTTCCCCATCGCTAAGTGGCAACTCTGATGCCATCTCTAATAACACGGCAAGGCTTCTGTCACAGATCAGCTCTGAAGTCAGACTTGGAATTTGCCGGACAAATCAGGCAAACTACAGATCAGAGCTGTTTTGAGGCAAAATGCCCAACTGATTCAACACTATGAGCTTCAAATGGAACACGGCCTTCATATTAAAGACTGACACATTAAGCTCCAGGGTGAAAACTGCTTTCAGAGAGTTGCCATTCTAAAGCGTCACTGCCAATACAGGAATTTCTGAAACTGAATTCTTCCCCATTCCACAAAGCCCACATTTAAACTACGAACTTCAATGCTTTTTAGGTGAGAAATGAGGTCCCGGTTCAAAGTCTTAAAGGCATTCCACACTCAGAGGAAGGTTAAATAAGGGGTTGGCATAAAAAGCATCAGTGTTTATCAGGGAGGGGAGAGAAAAAAAACAGGTCTTCCTGGTGAAAAGGCTGCAGCTTTTCCCCACAGACGGCCACTGTGCTGTGGAAGGAAAAATGACACACCTGCATCCCACAGCCTCAAGGTTGCAGTGTCCAGTGAGTGGACGGGCTCGACGCGTTTGGACAAACGGACGCGGACATGCCCGAAGGCCCCGAGCTGAGAGACCCTTACCTGTGCGCGTGGCCCGCCGCAGTGCTCCTCTCCGCGTGAGGCTCCCTCGCGCACCCATGTGTTGACGATAGTCCGCTCGCGTGCCCGACCTACGGCCAACGTCGCCGGACGTCACAGCGGCAGCATCGACGTCGCCCGCCCTCACGTGCTCGTTACCTGAAAAAAAACATGCCCGAACCTCCCACTACACGTCCAGGCTTCTGTACGCGTCTGTGTGTGTGTGTGTGTCAAAGAGAGAGAGAGAGTGAGAGAGAGAGGTAGGCTTCGTGCTGTCCGTTGGCTTCCAGGAAGCTGCGCGTTCCTCCCTGCTGATCTCCGCTCGCGACCGCTCCTGCTGGTCGTTAAGCTAAACGCGTGCTGCCTTCAGGTGCACTCCGGGATATTCCAGCTCCTCGAGATACTGTATCATCGACCACTCTTCGGTGGTCCACTCCACACGCTCGATTCGAGGATTTTTGGGCTGAATGAGAAAGCTAGACA
>JABUIW010000019.1:16191287-16208996 GCA_013363375.1 Menidia beryllina
TATCTATCTATCTATCTATCTATCTATCTATCTATCTATCTATCTATATAGATATAGATATGGATATAGATAGATATCGCTTCTCTTTTGACCAATTGTAATTAACAGTGCTTTATTTACTTACTTGCAAAGGCATTTATATTTTTGTTTATTTACTTACTTATTCTGTGTTCTGCAGTTACTCACCAATCTCTCGTCACCTTGACAAGCCTGGCTTTCTCCTACACACAGACCAACAAGAGAAAATGTAAACAAACACACTTGTACCGTTCAGGGACTAGCAACCTGTACAGGGAGTACCCTGTACTGGTCCCTATAGGCCCCCCTCCCCCCACCACACAACGGATGGATGTAACAGTCTCTGTTCGTAGAGGCCCAGATGAAGTCACCTGGGCAGGAGCTGTGCCCTGGTCCTTGTTGATCTGTGCTGTCATGGAGTGTCCTATTATTTCCAGCTGATGGGAAATGTCCTCCAGCACGGCGGCAACTCTAAGACTCTGAATCCTGGACAAAGACATCCTGGGAAAACACGGCACAGATGTTCACCCCGTGTTTTATGTGGACATGTAGTGAAGCATTGATTGCCCTGGTAAAAAAAAATAGATACAAATAAATAAAGTATATATATGTTAAATTACATTAGACTTTAACATACTGTATTTGAATGATATATTTGGTCTCAGTTATTTTATGGTATATGAATGTAAATAATTATTAGTAATATATAAATACATGACTGTGTATGCTTGAATTAACATGACTGATTAGTAGGACAGTTGACTTTTCCTTGAAAATATTCAATATAGTTAATGGGTTTAAATACAAGTGTAAAACCTTCACTTTGAGTTACCATCAAATGCAATACAAACTTTATTAAAACCTAACAAAAATAGCTTTTGAAACATTTTCTGTGGTGATTAGAATACTGTGCTGTTTGAAAGTTTATGACTCTGGGTTGGCAGTTTTGTTTACATCTAAAATGATGCATAACCATAGAAACAACAAAGGGGGGGGGGGACAACAACTGTAACACCTATTTTCTCAGTTTTAAGACCTTACTGACAGATCTCAACTTTCAACAATTTGCCATCTATTCCAAACGCACATCTTTCACTACAGTCAGTATCAATCCACGTAATTTCCTCAAGGTAACTTTGGGAAGGACAAGATTTGGTTAGACATTGTTGACAATAGAAGTAGAGGAAATGCGTTCTGTGATCTTTGCATGCACTCACTTGTTCATTTATGAGAATATTCCAGTACATTCCACTATGTTTCAAGGAAGTCTGGCGTAGCTCCTACTAAGTGCTCCAGGGCAAACAGTGGCTTTCTGTCCTAAAAGTCATTTACTTCTGCCCCCTTCGTAGAAATTACTCTTATTCCGAATAAAAAATGCTTTAAAAAAGATTATTCTCTAAAAGAAACAAAGCCACTACCGCCACTGAATATGAGCGGAAGTAGTGTTTACATCTCACCATGGAAACGGGACTCAGTTTTTTGTTTTCTTTTTAATTGTCACTTTTTACCATCAAAAAGCCTCCATTTTACATACTTCGAGGGTTTACGTTCGTGGAGGAGGACATGGGAAACAAAAGACTTGGGAATAACCAGAATGATTACAAAACGAAACGGTCCTGTACGAAATTGTGCTCCCGTCAAATCAGCTGTTCCCCTGCTGTCGGGAGCGCGCACATCATCCGGAACACGCTTTCTGATCAGTCGGTAAAATTGACAACACGCAATCGTTTGTCGTGCCAATTTTTATTATTATTATTATTATTTTTCTCTTTTTTTATAGCTTTGATGCTAAAGTTCAGGCAGCTGAAACATTCAACTTTGGTTTTAGTTTTGACACATGTGCTTTTTCTACCTTAAATGTGTTTGATTCTTTTATTACATAAACTTTATGTTTATGTAATAAAACATAAAGCACTGCTTTATGACATTGGCACTGAAGGCTGAAAAAAATCTAAGCTTCATTAAAGATCATCCTTTTCTTTGTTACTGTTGTATATCACGTTTCTAATGTCAACTATAAAACAGAGTTCTAGGGATAGACTAAAGAGATTTGTAGCTTCCACAACTTTCAATAATCAGTGTCAGTTAAAGTGCTTTGCTTCTAAACTCATCATGGACACCTATTTCATGTATATTTTTCTATCCTTACCAAAGTTACCTGGGGAACAGTGTACTTAACAATGAGAAAGTGATGCTGAAAAAATATGCTCATTGTAGGGACTCTTGCTGTGATGCAAAGGTGCTAACCACCATGCCACATCAAATTTACCTCCTTTGTTAACAGTCTGAGGGTAAGAATGATCAAACAAAGATGTCTTCTACCTGCCGCTCTGACTTGAGCACCATAGCAGGAGTTCTATTTTCAATCATCAGCCAAGGCTTTTCTCTTTCTAAGCTGTGCACTTCACAGTTTAAACACAATACTGATCCTCCAGGGATTTTTTCCACCTTTGACTCAGACATAAAGCGAGTTATGAAGCAATAGTCAGGAATTGCATTTAGGTTTATTGTTGTATTAATCATTCGATGCAATCTCTGCAGGGAGTTACAGATTAAAGGTAATATCGACTGAGGGTGCCAGCTACATTTTTTTTTACATGCAGGATGCCGTCTGTTACACTGCAAGATCTCCACTGCAGACGCCCAGCTTGTAGCCTCTACTTTTGACCTGAACACACCAATACAGGGAGATTCCCTTTGCAGAGATGCTGAATTACAGCAGTGCCAATGTTGGCGCTGCCCTCTTCAATTCAACCAACACACACCTGATCTACGTATAAACAATGGAAACAAAGTATGTACATTAACATTGGACAGCTGTTTGAGATAAAAGTGATCATAAAAAGGCAACTGTTAAGGCAGAAACAATTCAGAAGGAAAATGAAGCATGTGATAAAAATGAAAAATAGAAATAACAGACATCCAGGCCTTAAGACAGACCTTACTTCCTGCCAGAAAGGCTCTGGGTGATGGACAGAAATCATAAAGGCATTTTTATGGCATTCACTGTGTGTACTGAACACCGGGACTTGGAATTGTCATTGTTTTGCTGCCTATACATTGAGCTGAGTTTCATAATTGGTGTATGAGGCGTTTTGTTTGGACTGATCTCTACAAGATGCAAACATAAATCAAGAAGTAATGTCAAGAAACATAAAAGAGATAGCATCAACTATATATTCATCAATGTCAAGGTACATTTAAAAAATGCAACAATATGCACATATTAATAACCATTGAAAGTCAAACCTGAATCACGTGACACATGTTTTTTTGTACCACTACACCACTGACTGTCGACTCAAGAAATCATTTTGCAATTGTGCTGATTTTCTAGATCTGTGTGGCCTTAAAAAGGAACAATCAAATTTACGAAGAGACCTCAAGGGCTCAGCTGTATCTGTTTTTGCCAATTTCATACAAAGGACACCACTTGACAAAGGTTCCAGATTGACTGGAACCTTTGTCAATCTGACCCCACCCACACAGATCACTGAGTGCTGTGACTGTTTAACTCCCACCAAAACACCCCAAGTATGTTACTTTATTCAACTGAATTCAAACAATATCTTCTTCTACATGTTTAATTTTCATTGAGGGTTTTAGCAATGTTGTGGCCTCCACGGTAGCAGTACCTCTGTAAAGATCCATTAGTGACTCAGATGTAAGAAAATCCCAATTATCTGGCACTAATAAGCATTTAAACCAGTCAATTTTTATATCTGTGGTAAAGTTCTCGTCAGAAAAAAAATCAGACGGACAGCCTCATCATCAAAATTGAAAATGGAAGGTGCTTTTCTTTTTTCCATTGATCATTTCCTTGGTGCACACACACAAACATACCCTAAACCATAGCCCATACCAAAGAAGTATATTCTCAGCTTAGAATTCTGTGTTTATTTGAGGATGACTTCAGCTGATAACTCCATGTCTCCTCAGTATTGTGCTTTGAGTTAAACGTGAGTTGGGCTGGACTACACTGTTGTGCCACTGGAGTGGAGGAAGTCGGTCCACATTGACTTCCCACGTTTATTTCCGTTAAGTCATAGGTTCATAGCCAAGCAGGAAAGGATATACTTTGATGTCCATGATATAAAAAAAAGAGGGCAGACCCTTAGTACGCTGTCATCTGGAAGAGTTCTGTACTGTGATAAGACACAGCCCAAAAGAAATAAGACAGACATAAAAAAAAAGATAAAAAAGAAAGCCCATCTGAGGTCCATTCAAGTAATCGAACTGCTCCCTCTGACTTAAATACGCGTCGGCATATGCTTCAGATCTCGTTGATTGTTCGCTCAGACGGCCTGTACTCCTCCCGTCCTTTCGGAGAGTAGAAGGACTGCGTCTTGCGTTTTAAGCGAGCTCTCTTGGTGGCCAGCGACAGGCTGTGCTTGCTGGAGGCGATTATGTCAGAGATGAACTTTTTGCAGTCGACGCACACCTCCATGGTGGCCCAGTCCTCCGTCAGCTCCGAGGGAAGCTCCAGCTCCTCGTGGGACTTTAAAGAGCCGTGCTTCGAAAGCCTGTTTGAAACAAGCACAAGTATTGATGACGGGCTTGAGCAGGATCAGGACAGGTTGTTAATATTACACAACAACGGTCTTCAGCTGTCTGTACGAGCTGTTTTCATCACAGTTGGTCTTGAATAATGTGTTCAGACTCAAATGTCAACTGTTTATGAACTAATTCAGCCAATGACTGTACTTTTTGTTTTACTTTTGGGGGTTATCCATGACTACCTACTGCAGTTCAGCTTGGATTGACCTAACTTTAGTTAAGTTTTGGTACCTCCAAAAAAAACAATTACAATTTTTGCCCCTTCTCACCCCACATGACTCAAGAAGACACTCCTTCACCTTATAGGAACTCATTTGAAATAGGAAAAAAAACCTAAACCAATTTCTTTTGAAGCAGGTAGAGGCAGGAAGAGGGCTAAGCATGTACTAATGAAAAAACCCAATTTGTCTGGTATAGGGGGGAAAAATTTTGAAAAACTAAAACTAAAAACTAATTAAGTGTCCAATAAACTGACAGGATTTAAATGTGAAACACCTTTTAGCTTTTCTTTCTTAACACAGCAAGAACTAAATGTCCAAGACAAACGACATAGCAGTGTTGGTCCGGTGGTTATAGCTTTCTCCAGTAGATGTCAGCAATATATTGTTGCAAGACTCGGACTTTAAGCACACCATTTGAGGTAGGAATGTAGAACCAGAGAATCAGCTTTGTTCTGTTTAAATATGACACGAGTTTTGCAGATTGGGCCAAGGGACACATTGTGAATTGTGAATTATATACACAACATTTCATGGCACATTTTAAGAGAAGATTGTACCTTTATTTCTAACTTAAAATTACAGCATGCTCTTTAGAAGTGAGGACAAATGCGGGGCTTGACAAAGAAAGTCGTGCCACTCGTAGCTCTTACTTGGACATGGTTTTGTGAATGCCGTGGCGCTGTGGGCTCCCGGAGGACTTGTCAGCTTTAGCAGCTGCTGCTGCTCCTGTAGCTTTTCCAGCTCCTTTCAGTGTTACTTTGGGAGATTCTTTCAAAGTGGGGGGCGCGGCGGCCCCCGCGGCTTCCATTAACGGCTCTGGCTCCGCAGCCACAGAGAGTCCTTGTCCTACAGCGGTCATGGCATTTACTCTGTCTCTGGGGAGGGTGTTGGTAGAGCCAATGGAATAGATGGGCAGGCTGGAGTAAGGTTTGGATGGCAGCCGCATCTATGCGAGAAGGATGACGTGAATGTTAATAGGAAGCTCTTCCTAAAAAAAGAATGCAGTGATGTATGGTATTTCATTCTGTTCCTGTCCACACAATAAATTAAGATCCTTAGGGGGTTGTTGTTACTGTAAGGACTTACAATAAAGATTATTGAAGGTGAAAAATGCAACAAACCTCTCTTAACTCTTTAAAACAGAAATTTGATCTTTACAGGATTGCGTTGTTTGTATTACCAGACAAACTGATCCTATATAACGTACCTTTTTACAGCACTGTGAGCACACGGGTCTGCAAAATGAAGATTGGAAGATTAAAAAAGAGTCAGAGTGAATCAAGGCAGTCATAGTATACTCTAATATTGTACGAATATATACAAAACTAGAAAACAAACAATGCACAATATAAGGATGACAGTAAGATGTGCTTTACTTTTTGCAGAACTGGCAGATGTAGGACCAGGTGAAAAAGGAAAACCTTTTGGTTCGACAACAGAAGCAAAGCTGCAATAAAAAATGAGGAGGACGTTATTTGAAACTATTAGTGTAGGCAACACGTGATTGGTTGGCAACAAAAAGCTATTTCCTTTGTATTATAATGTACCTTTTCTCATGGTGCCGACTAGAGGACAAAATCTATTCATTCACAGTGCTGGTGTGGTGTGTTATATGATCAATCATAAAACATATTACCTTTCCCTTCTTCAAAGCGTTGTAGATGTCTTTGTATTGCTGGAATTTCTCCAGCTCAGCTTTCACCAGCACTTGTCTGATGTGCATGACCTCCTCCACCGTCAGAGACAGACACTCCACTGGGAAACAGAACTCCTCCTGTAACAGAGCACACATACTCAATTCAATTTGGGATGTAACGTGTTCCCTAACCCTATAA
Source organism: Menidia beryllina (assembly GCA_013363375.1). NCBI lineage: Eukaryota > Metazoa > Chordata > Actinopteri > Atheriniformes > Atherinopsidae > Menidia > Menidia beryllina. The sequence continues at coordinate 16,197,919 of JABUIW010000019.1, forward strand.
CCCTCACCATAACTCTTAATCTCGTCCCTACCCCAAAACCAAAATTTGTACTGGCTATGCACACGGATGCCAGTTTCCATGGCAAAAGCAGATATAACACATAGAACCCACTTTTTCTCATTTAGGACACAAACCCTTTCTGCAATTTCCATACACCCTGAGTAAGTCCTGGCCACTTCTGGGTTGTAAAAATGCTCTCATTGTCAAGTAAAAGAAGTCAGCATGAGAGTGATACAAATGGAGAGAACATTTGACTATAAGATCCCTGTGGGGAGGCTTGGCAAAGTACATACCACTTTTATAAACACTAATATTATAGCTACACGGTCATTCACTCACTGGTCATTTGGCAGGCGGTGAACAACCAGCAAACAAAAAAAGGTACAAAATGAATGGCAGAAAAATAAATTAAACACACAAGCAATGGTACACAAATGAACCTGTCTGAGAGGAAATCACAACAAGACGCTACTGAATGATGGACTAAGCTTCCTTTGTAACTCGGTTTAAAAGTAGCAATATAGCCACATTCCTCCACAACAACAACTACGCCTTCCCAGTGATAAGCGACAGTGGAAGAAGAGCCGCTTTCCTAAATACTCTCCAGGAAAACAGTATGATACAGGGAATGTTCTAGAGAATTAAACAAAGGCCACTGTTGCAAAGGTTGCTGAAACAATACAAAAAGAGGTTCCCATTTGAAATTCAAACATAAACTTGAAGAGATTATATAATTCTTAACTTTTAGCTGGTAATGGTGCTGTTAAATTCCTAATTTATTTTAAATTAATTCTTAAATTAATTCTTAACTTAATCTTAAAATGTATTCTTACACCTTACATATGATCAGAGTTCCCAATAAAATTTGTATAGTGTTTTTAACCCCAAGGACAACAATCAACCACAACACCGCACAACCCTGATGTCTGTGGTCTGTTTTTTTGCTGATGGTTTCACCTTCTCTAACTTGTGATATGTTTGATTTCCCAAAAACACATCACATAAAACAAGAAAATCAAACTATTTATTGCCAAAACAATATCAATGATAAATATCTAATGAACTAACAGGTGATTTTTTTTAAAAACAGAAGCTAATTCTAATGTATTTTAGCTACACAGCAGCTACACTACGGTATGACAAATGCTGCAAAAAGCAATGGAGTTAGTGATACTGGCTACTGAATGGTCACCAGCATATTAGCTATTAGCCTGCCACAGCGAAGCCTGCTTCTACTGTGGGTGAATCATCTTTGATTAAGTGGGAATCATTTGACGACTGCAGGCATGGTTATTAGGCCAGGACTAACTGGGACGAGACTGGCAAACCTTGGCTGACTCTCTTCGTGGGAAGGAAATGCTCCCGCAGAGAGCAAAAACTGCCCTCACCAACCTCAACGCAAACGTCTCGATAGGGAAGGAGTTCTGCAAGAGGTGGAGAGTGGAGGGAGCGGGGCAGAGGAGGTGGAAGGGGGGGATCCAGTTTGGAAATGAGGCTATCATCTCAACCTGAATGGGAGAGGATGGAGGTGTGTGTGGGAAAGATTAGAACAGCTGTTCTGTACTAACTCAATGACTGAGCATACTTTAGAGAAAAGGCAATCGAAGGATAGAAAGTGGTAAAATCACAGGAAGGAGGCGTGCAAAGAAAGGGACATAAAACACAGCGTCTTTGTTTCGTTTCAGACTTTTTTTTCTTCTTTCCAACCCTCCTTTCCTAATCTACTCACACTGTCCAGATCACTCTCTCTGTTTGGAGATAATCAAGTTACTGAACCAAATCGGACCACACTACTCTGGCTATACTTCCCTCTGAAGTACAGCCAGCTGAATTTGAAAAAAGCAGAGATGGATTTATTTACTTTGATAAACTAAGGGATCAATTTGAATTCTTAGCACCCTCATACAGTTTACCGTCTTTTATTCCAATATTTGGGCATAGTGAAAGTCATATCTATTTCACACAGCAGTTCATTGCAATTTGACAACCATTGGGCTTACCAGAGACTTTGAGCTCTTTTTAGAGGGTGGCAGGAACAGCCGGACATTGGTGGGTGTTTCCTTCTCAATAGAGTGTCTCCTCTGGGGTGCCTGACGCCTCTCTGGTTGAGGTGTGGAGGAGATGGGGAGGAACATGGGCGGAGCTGGTGTTCATGGACAGGAGGCGAGAGTAAGTACAAAAAAGAGAAGAAGGCAGAATACTGATCGAATAAAAATGAAGAGTCAGGAAAACGTGGCTGGCAATGTTGTAAAATGCTTGTTAAACGTCACTGAGCACCATCAATCTCAGTTTTATTAAAGAGGTGACTAAAATGCGACAGGGGACATGGAGATATTTCCCAACTCACTTTTCTTGCCTAGCACAGACTCTGGGGACGTATCATCCATCAAAGATGTTGCCACACTGGAGCTGCTCGCCGATTTGTGCCCCACAATCTCATCCTGAATGTGTAAATAATATATTAATCTCTGTCAGCATTTCGTCCACGCGTCACAGGTGCATTTCTAAAAAACTAAAACACTCACATCAGAGTCGGAGCTGTCCAGCTCGGCAAGGCTTGGAGCCTTCAGAAGTTTCTTTCTTTGAGGTACAGACTGAGAACCAGAGGGTTCTACTCTGGGTGATGATGATCCATTGATCAGAGACAGAGTACTGGATGTCCTCCTGCCCATGTATGGACTGAACTCATCTGGAAAAACAAAAATTACAGGAGATGGTCATTCTGATTTTGGAAAAAAGCAGCAAAGAAGAATCCCAAAACTCCTCCTCTTGTGTTCTTGTGTTTTTTGTTTGTTAACTGTCTTAATGTTATAATTTCCTATAAAATAACTCCAATTCAATGGGAGGTGAATGTGAAGGATGCAATGAGACATGTCAAAGAGGAGTGAGGTTTGAGATCCATTTAGGGGTGGGAGAGGGTAAGGTAGGGAGAATTAAGTTGTTCTGATGGGAGGCCAGAGAGCAGACCAGTGTTACACACAGAGCATGGAGTCCCTTTTTCATGAAATAAACTACTTTTAAAAAGCCTTTTTCTCCTGTGAGTCTCGATTTTTCTTAGGAGAAAGCTGAGTCGTTAAAAGAAAATGTTCAATCCGTGTCGATGAAAATCTTCTATACTGACTGCTTCTGCTGTAATTTATAGAAAGGCATGTTCAGCAAAAAGAGGATCGGAAAGGAAGGTTGAGGGAGGGAGGAGAGGAGGATGAAACAAGCAAGTTCTGTAATAGGAAGATAAACAGCTGCACTGAAATAGAACAGTCTCTATAATAATAGAGACGCTATTACCAGATATTTTTTTAATGAACCTCTTTGTACATTTTACATTCTATTTTTTTCCCTGTTAACATTCAAGTCATCTTTGGAAGATATTAGTTTTCAGCCAGGGAGGGAGATAGACATGGCTATTAGGTTAAAGGCAAAGAAGGCCTTCCAAACCAGAGCACTGCTGATACTTTACCTATTCCTGTTCGGAACAAATCCTGTGGCATACTGCGAGTTTTGCCAAAACCTAAAAGAGGACACCTCCTTCATTAGAATAACTACATATAAATCACACAGTTTAATATGTCTGGGAGTAATATCCAACAAATTAACAGTTATCCCTTTGAATAATTTGATATTTCTTGGGGAAGTCATTCTCCTTAATTCTCATTTTCATATTTTCCAGCAGGTTCCAGGCGCTATCTGACAAACAAAAGCAGCTACATGAACATATAAATACCTTGGATGTGTGAAAGTCAAATCTAACAGCGGTATGTGTCTCACCAAATAATTCTCTTTAGGGTTTAGTTATTACTGAGCTGCATTCATGTCTTTAAAGGTCTACAATTCTAAATGTGTTCATGTACTGTATGGCACCGTAGCTTCAAAGTTGATTCTTGTCAAACCAGGGCTTTTCTATTCAACAGAAAATTTGGTTTTTGTGTTTACAAAAGTATACTCTTTGAATAACCGGCAGATATTTATGATACACTGTTAATGCGGACAAGTTGGACTCTCCACAGTCTCTCTCTGCTTTAGAGAGAGAGTGTGGAGAGTAAGGCAGGATTCACAGATACAGACTTTGTTTATGGCTAAACCCCTTTCAAAATCAAACTGAAGCAAGACTGTCCTTCATAGCTCTTTTGAAATTTCACACTAGGAAAGCAAAGCTACAGGCACAGAATTCAATTCTGCATTGCAGCCCATCAACTTATAGATAAATGAGAAATAAGATAATTCATGCCTTCAATTAATATGAGTGAATCCAGCCAATGAGTCTATATTACAACATATTGTTGTAAAAATTTTTAAAACAGAGCATGAAAAAGAAAAAATAAACAGTGCATTCAAGGTAACAAAGTTCAAATTTAGAACTGACGTAGTTTAATAATTCATCCTTTTTATGCGCAATATAATCCTAAAATGGACCTCATTCTAAATCAGTCATTTCAATCGGTCAAAAGGGGACTAAAGGATAGTTACTTTCTTTTATTTTGCATAACATATTCTCAATATCCAAACAGGAGGTTCCACTATCTCCATTTACTGGCCACCCTATAAATCCAGCCAGGTGTCCATGATATATCAGCAAGACTGATTAAAACCTTTTTCGTGTTGATCAAAGTGTCAGAGAGCATGTAGCTTCTTTCTACCCATAAAACATGAAGCTATAAAACTGCTCCCACCACGTGAGGATGATCAGTTATAGAGGGGACATTGTGCGCATGAATACTCACAAGATGAATGAGGTAGCATGAGGGAGTAGAGCTTGCAATATGATGATAGACACTGACTTCAGTAGGAGGGGATGTGGAGAACATCATAACTACCATTTCCCTTTACCCTACTGTGATTCTTAGTCTCCTCAATGAAAATCTTGTTTAAAGGAGACAGTTGCCATGGGTGGTAAAATATAGAAATCGTGAGATGGAGTCTTCCTCACTGTGTTGTGTTGAGCCTGATTCAATTCTGAAATGTCACGGTGGCTCATAAAAGCCTCTTTTGAGTTACATAAAAAGCTTTATGTCACGGCAGGTTACACTTTTCTTGAGTGTGCAGAGATAAAAAGGCAACAACCAGATTTTTTTTCAAGAGTTAAGGCTGTTACGTCCTTCGTGAGAACCACTGTCTACTCACTGTGGGAGCAACAACAAATTTTTCGCTTCTAGTGGACTATGTGATAGATAGCCTTTGTGCAACGTTGACAAAATGTTCGAGAAAAGGCCTTGAGTAAGACTGTCTGGGTGAATTAAATCAGTCAAATATGTCCTCAAAATATCAATATGACACTGTGTATATGATAATATATGACTGTGTTTATCAAATGCTGAAGCGGAAGCTGAATAAAAGTTACTATGTTAAATCTTACTCTGTCTATGAAATGTCCAATTCCATAGGATCTGTCCAACCAGCGGTAAAGTTGGGTTAAATCCTTCTCTTTGAGACAGATTAATACTTATAAACGCAACATTACCTTTGGTAACAAATTAACCCCTGGCAGCAAGTAGCATACACACAGTTAATGGTATCCTGTTCTTAAAGTTGTGTTACCTTTTGCAGTTTCTTCCAGGTCCCAAAATAAAGGGCATTTTTCATTCTTTAAGAGTATACTTCAAATATTTATAAAAGAAACAACATCTACTTTGCCTTTTACACTTTAGAAGTCTGGTTGGTATTTAGGGTTCGCTCAAATTTTAAAATGGTCACTTTGCTAAATGATTTTTTTATTTTTCAAAATTCAATGATGGTGAGACATTCATATCTATTTGTATTTTGGTTCCTTCAACACAACACAACAGCCATATCACCACTTTAGAAAGTGCTTTAAGGGTAAGAACAACTGTTATTTTTTCCTAATGAAATTTTCTCATGAAGACAAAGGTCTTTATAATGTCTCTGAAGTGACTTAATGTAAATTTGCCATCTAATACAGACACAATTTTGTTCCTACGAAACAGGAGAGCGTCTTTTGTGATGGATACAATTGTTTGTATATTGTATAATTACTGTGTGCCACTAACCATCAGTCATTCACACAGTTCTAATTTCCTCACAGTTTGATGAGAGGAAGATCATTAGTAACAGTTAGTAACAGTTGGAGTAGACGTCATGTTGAATTATGTGAGACTCCAAACAGACATTTGGTACAAATAATTATCGCAGTCCGCTTTTTAAAAACAAAAGCTGCCTTTAAGAGAAATGCATACACTTTGACGAGTTCACAGGCAAACTAAACAGGCCTGTCAGCATTGTGGGATGAATTACATTATTATTATTTTATCATAAATAAGTTGCCAACATTTCCACAGATGTAGTTGCAGTCATAATATAATGATCACTCTCCTTTTTGTTCTATTTGCTTTTAGTTTAGCTCCTGAGAGATGTGTTGGGCCTTTCAGGTGCTCAATTATCCATTTTGTTTACCAGCTAGTGACTCACACTGTCTTCTAATTGGTTCTTGGCAGATGGCATAAAATGAGTTCATCAAAGCTTTTTCCCATAAAACAGCAGTCTGGGGGCAAATGACTCCAAGTAATTTTGTTGGCCAAAAAATAGCTCTACAAAGTGCAGCAATCGTACAAAATGTCAATGGGTTATTCACATCTGGTGCCTTTCATTTCACTCTGAGAAAACAACTGACATTTAAAGAAAAGAGCCTTAAACAAATTCACGCTCTGATCATAACATTTTTTAAGGTAAGTGTTCAATTAAACAGTATATTCTAGGAATCAATATTCTTCTATCATCTAAATAGTTGAAATTGAGTATTTAGAGCAGAAAAATCCTGTAAAGCAAATGCTTTTATCATTAGATTTTCAACTGTGTGCTTATTATTCTCTAGGTTTTTTGAGTTTGCTCTCTGGAGCTTCCTCCTACTGATGAGTGTCCCACTTCTCCACGTTTCACCTCCACAAGCAACAGCGAAAACACCATCAAACACAGAAGCGTGGCATGAAATGCGTGTGCTGATGCTGAGCGTGTGTGCATGTGCATGTATGAGCTGCCGGAGGAGGTGAGCAGCCACAACATGGCACAAATGGGAGGAGATTTTTTTAAAAAGCCAGGTAATCAGCACGGGAGACTTTACCTGACGCATCAAAACTGAAAGACATGCTAAGTGGCCGAATTACTGCAAAGAGAAACAGTCACGGCACGGGAAAGTTACTGCATGTGAGAGGTAGCAGGTTAACGCAAGACTTCATACATACAAGAGAAAGCAGTCCGCTTGTAATTAGCAAAATAATGCTGGGAAATAACATGTGGTCTTATTTCACATAACAAAAAACAAAAAAAAGAGAAAAAACTAAAAAAAATCATTGTCATCCAGGATAGGTTCAATTCAAACTTGGCATTATTCTTATTAAACAAGACATTGAACAAGGCATTAGAAGCAACAACAAAAAAAAAAGAAAAGTTAGGTGGCATCAGCTACAACAGCAAAGAGCAGAGGCACAAATGATAATGTAGCAACGTGTAAAAGGAAGAAAAAACGCTCAAAACAAACAAGCTGCAGCATCATTTTTCAGTATTTGTAGCCGAGTGAAGCACGACTGTATGTATGAGTGACTGCGGAACATTTAGAAAAATAAAAGAGTAGGTTGTCCATACCCAGCCGTCCCTTGCGAACCATATCGGGGGACACGGGGCGGAGCTTCCTCTCTGCCTTGATCTCCTCCAGGATCCGCTCATGCAGCGTGGGAGGTGGCTGAGTCTGAGGCTTAAGCTTCCGAGCTGATACCTGGCACAGGTTGATGATGGATGGTGGTGAACAGAGGGGAATGCAAAAAAAAAAAATCCAAATGACATGTGAGTGATTGTCCACTTGATGTCTAAGAAATGACTACTATGGCAAAACAGTGCCTGCTAATTCTGATTACAGATTTCTAACAGCAGAGAAGATATGAATGTTTTGCTTGAACACTAACGTTACAGAAGTTGGTTTTAAATGCATTTATATACCTCTTTGAGCCCACAAAACAGCACGCTGAAGACACGTTTTAGTTTGAAGGTGACTATATCTACTTGAACTCACAGGATTAAGAGGTGGTCTGGACCTGATGAACTCCAGGATCACTTCATGAGCACTTTTCTTTAACCTTGGTGGGATGTCTCCATTCACCTGATGACACAACAAAACAGGTAAATGCACACTGAAGAGAGCAATGGTGATTAATGGCGAGTTTTAAACTAGTCTGGTTTCAAGGTTCACAGGTCAATTGTTTAGAAGTAGCTAAAGAAAATGCCTGATATCCTCAAAACAATCGGGTGCTTTTGGTGAGCTGATTTTAATAATCGCTTTTGAGTGTGCAAAGTTCAGAGGTCAGAGGAAAAAAAAACATTTAATTAGGGAAACTTACTATATTTATGATAAAATTAAATTTAAAAATATGCAACGTTTCAAGACCAGATGATAAATGCGAGGTAATACATGTGAGTATTTGGGTAAAATAAACACCTTGGGAACATTTTTACTGATATGTTTGAGAAGGTTTTATGAGTTAACCTGGATTCATTAATATACAAACTGATGGTGAGGTCCATCCCAACATTTTATGTGCAAGGCAGGAAGTCATGTTAGATGTGCTCTGGCTTTTTAGTTGAGAATTCAACTTCAGGATCTATCCCACAGTGAACATATAGGTTCCAAGTTCAAAATGATCTAAATGGCACGTAAAAGTGAAAGAGAGTCTGATGGACTGGTAGCCCGTCCCGCTTTTCAACCAGTGACTGCTGGAATAGGCTCTGACCTCCCCTTTCTCCTTGGAAAAAGTGTTAGAGAAAGCGAATGAATGGAGACATTTCTTAATATTCACCATGACTTTGCGCAGCTTGTAGCGCTTGGACCTGATGTCGTCCATGAGCATCTCGTAGGGTGTGAGCTGGTATTCGATGGGCAGAGGGTTGTACTGACGCTCCTGCACCTTCTTCAGCTTAACTCCTTCACGCAGGTCCCTCATCACCTGAACCCAGAACCTCGCCTGGCATTGGAAGCAAACAGCAGAATTCAAATCAGACTCTGATTTCAATGTAGAAAATGGTCCAATCCTTCTAATACAGAACTAATCTGTGATCTAACCTATCTGTGCACACGAAATAAGGAAGATAATTGGCTCTATTCATCTGAGAAATGTTCCTGAGAAGTTAATTTTTCATTTACTACTTAAAGAGGGGAATGGTTTATAGGCATTGCATAAATAATGATTTTAAAGACATATGTGTAAAATTTCCTTATCAAACCAAAAGGAATTTTTATGAAAAAGAAGAATTAATCAGTTTAAACAGGATGTCTGCGGTTTGGCTCTATACCCAGTCAGCATTTTGTAGTTCATTCAGGTCTCGTCCAGGCTCCTCTGAAGATTCCGCCTCCATTTTCCGCAGATTCTGTCGAAAAAGAAAAAGGTTAAACTCCGACTCATATCAAGGCAGACATATCGTTCCCCTCCAACTGAGGAAGATGGAAGGCAGATTATTAACAGGATAACAAAAAGTAATGATAATTGTCCTTTAACCTCCCCAAATCAGGGTCAGTCTTCCTTTTTTTCTTTTCACCACGCTCTTATAACAATGATTACATCAGCTATTTTGTTTTTGGTCCATGTATTGATTCTCAAAAAGCACTAGCTAGCTAGGATGTTGAACTAAAGTTGTTTTTATTCTTAAACAACACCACCTAACTAAAATGTTTGCCACATTAGCTTCTCACTCAATGAGATTACCTTCTTACAATGCAAAGAACATTTGTCCTGGAATGATGGTGCTGACTGCGGATGTCTGTGGCTAGACTCAGCGACATACACCAGAGATGTCCAAATCTGCATTTTATTTGGGACTCTGGAGCCGTCACAGCAGTTGCTATAACCCATGTCTGAATCTGTCCCATATAACTCTTGCCTCAGGTGTTGAAAGTAATCCAGATTAAACCTGTACGTGCTTTTTATTCAGGCCAGCTACATTTGTAGTTTAATGAATCTGCAAGTATTTGTGTGTAAATAAAGATACAGATTCTCCAGAGGATTTACAGTCGGTAAATATGTGCTTCAGTCTATGACAATCTTAGTTTGAAATCTTTAATGTTTAACAAAGTTTCACTATTTATCAGTTTCAACATGTTTGCAAGCCTAGCCCTCATTCATTCTTTATCTTAGACTATAAACTACTTGATTAGGATTAAGACTAGGAACTACGAAAGTGTTTTTTTCATTTACTCATAGAGCATTTCTAATGTTACAAGCATGATTTCCAAGCAATATGTTAGCACAGTCTAAGTTAAGTACCTCGAAGTATAAATGCGTCATAAAATATTTCATCATAATTCAGTCAAAAAAAGCGAAACAAAAAAGAAGCATCCTTATTGTTTCTAAAGGAAATACAATGACAAGTTGATAAGATACAAATGCTTTCGATAAATGATCATCATTAAGTCAAATCACTCCTGAAAAGTTTCAGTTTGCTGATCCAGAGCACTTAGTTATGTGATAAAACAAGTATAAAGAAAAAAGACATCAGAGAAGCAATTGGTGGGCAGCACAGTGATGTGGTTGTTACCACTATTGTCTCACAGCAAGAGGGTTCTGGGTTTGAAACCCCGGGAGAACCAGGACCTTTCTGAGAGGAGTTTGCATGTTCTCCCTGTGTCTGCGTGGGTTCTCTCCAGGTTCTCCGGCTTCCTCCCACACTCCAAAAACCTGCATGTTAGGTTGATTGGACATTCCGAATTGCCCTCAGGAGAGAGTGTGAGTGTGCATGGTTGTTTGTCCTTGTGTGTCTCTGTGCGGCCCTGCTATGGACTGGCGGACTGTCCAAAGCATACCCTGTACCCTGCCCTGGATGGATGGAGAAGCAATTGCTGCTGCCCATCAGGTTCACCATGCCGCGTCCCACAGAATTTGGGTGTGTTATTCTGAAAAGACTATTCAAAAGTGTAAAACATCCATCCATTTTGTATACCGCTTACTCCCAACTGGGTCACAGTTGTATGGTGCCTATCCCAGTTGACAAAGGGTGAGAGGCAACCTACACCCCGGACAGGTCGCCAGTAGTGACACACAGAGACAAGCAACCACACACACTAGCATTGACTCTTAGGGGCAATATTA
>JABUIW010000019.1:16223996-16376232 GCA_013363375.1 Menidia beryllina
TTTTTTTTTTCAGTCCAAAGTTTGATGCATGTTGGTCAGGAGGTGTGCTTGTTTATGAGCCGTCTGGCCTGGAATTGGAGAATCGTGGTGAATAAAGGCCAGCATTGCCAGCCAAGACAAAAGACAAGAGTGGGAAACCAATGAGGGGATTATTCTGCAGCCCTGAGCACTAAGAAAAGACAGAGAGGGGGAGATAGCATATGCCCCGATGAGAAAAAATGGCAAAGTAAGGTAGACGGAACCGTATTGAGGGATGGAATGAATGAGGGAAAGGTGAAAAAGCCAAAGGGAAAGGGGAAAACATATCAGGAGATAGGTGAGAAAAGGTGGACAAAGCTGAGACGTGATAAGAATAAAGATTACTACACACTTGAATATCAAGGGTATATTGACAAAAGATTAAATTCAGATTGATTGACACACTGGGTAGAATGAATATTCTGATAAGAGAACTGTGTCCTCTTCCCCCAAACTCTGCATTCAAGTTGGGTCTCTTCTGGGGGGTGGAAAGATGAACGCAGCGTCTTTGTTTTAGTCAGGCCTCACACCCACTGATACATAACATGGGGGAAAAGATCACGCAAACATACTGACACATAGCTCCAGGGACCTTCTCTAACTTAAGCTTATCACATGAAAATTCCTCCTCTGTGGACAGTCACAGCATGTTGTTAGCAATGTGATAGATATGATGATGTTAGGATATAAGCTCCTCAACGTTCAGGCTTGTAGTTGTAATTCGGAAAAGAGTTCAAAGAGAACAAAAAGAGATTTACTGGGAGAAGGAAAGCTACAGCAGATGACAGAGATACAATTTGAGTTTTCTATTTTTTCACCGGTAAGATTAATGACGTTACAAGACTTTTTAAAATCTTACTGAGCATACGAGTCGTGCTTTCAGCCAGAATCAGTTCAACAAGCTAATGCAAATAAGGTGAATCTGATTTAACCAAAAGAAGACCTACAATGTGTGTTCATGTTCATGTGTGTATTCATGTGTTTGTTTAAAAGCAACATAAAAATCATTTAATGAGAAACTGCTAGTTTGTTACTGAGTGGGCCCATGTTCTTCAGGTTACCATGAGACTAACTGTTGTTTGCCATTGTTGTTGTTTAAATAACTATAGATTGTAACTAACTGTAGGATTTAAGTAGTGCTCCTTGTGACTGTGAGGCTAAAGCAAGCATGTCTATGGGTTCCCAGGCTTCTAAGCAACCAAGCGGAATGATGGGATGGAAAGGTGGACTGGGTAAGATGAAAAACAAGATGAAAAAGGCATAACAGTGTGATTCGGGTATCAATCAAAGTAGATCTGGCAAGGCTACAGATAAGCAGAACCAACTACCATCAAACTGCTGGGCAACCAGATTGGGATTTCTGTCACAGAGATGAAACACTTCAGCGGAAGGGTCCAAATAAGGATCATACTGAAGTAAGAGCAAATGTGTCACGCTGGCTATCCAAAAGTCAATTACATACAGACGTCATGACTTCAATTGAATAGTTCTTTAGATTCCCTGCTCCAGCGTTCCTGATTCAGATCGATGGGTCTACCTCAACCATCTGCAGAGCTTAAGGAGCTGAAGAGCTGCAGCAGGGAAACTTGGAAAACACGCCAGACAGTGGTCTTTAAGGACTCGGGTTGGGAAACATTGATTTAGACAATCTATCCCAGGCTGTTACCCAATTCGGTAACAGCATGGAAATGAATTGGCTCAACAATAAGAACCAATGAAACTATTTCTACACAATGGTATATCAATATTTTTTTTCTGATTAAAGGTTTTTTAAATGCCTCTTCTTTCGAATGCACAGATTGAAATATAAAATTAACAGTAAGAGCTGGGGGACCTCAGTTTGTTCAGAGTGGAAAATAAGGGAAAAAAGACTGAGCAGTATGGTTACTTCTAAAAATCCTCATGAAACCATTACCTGCTTGAAATGACTGGTCAGAAACGCATAAATAAAGGATAGGATAAGTATAAACATTGGTTAATGACAACATTTCTGATGGAGGACAATGAACGAGGCCAACGGGGGGGACCAGTAAAAATGCTATTCAAGCTGTCAAATTCCAAAATATATATGTTTTCTTTTTGGGAACTTGAGGAATATGTGACAGGTCCTCTTTTTTGTGTTCAATCCAAGTATTTGCTGACTCAATACTATACTTAGATTAATTACAAGTGACTAATTTTATTTTAAACCAAGAGAGATCTAGGCAGATTATGTTTCAAGGGGTCTCACTCCTATCAGGGTCACCCCAGTCTCCAGAGTTTAAGGCTAAAAAAAAAAACTAAACGTTTTCTTTACAGCAGACACCATTCTTAAAGTGCACATACTACAGATTGCTCAAACTCTGCCATCTGTCCTTCTGGGACACTGTCTCTCTAAAGTGCTCTTTAACAACCAGTCGTTTAACTGAACTTTTCAAAATGAATCTAACTAATTGAAAATGGTCCTCCCACAGCATCACTAACTTTTAGGACTTTGTTGTCCCAGTTTCAACCTTGTAGTGATGCCACATCAAATACAAGATGAGCTAATATTTTTCTCATGCACCACTACAAACATCTTACTTTTAAAAACTTGGTATGCTTTCTGTGAAAGGAAATACAGTTGTAAACACCTACAAATATATATATTAAGAAAGAAAGTACCACATCTAAAAAGAACAACGATGTGATTGTTATATATTTACAACATTTGATAGCAATTACGTACTAAACACGCGTCATGTCTTAGTTGCAAGCAGAAGCTGCCTGAGATTCTTCCGCCTGACTTTGCTCCCTCGACCCACTGTCATATGACTGGTCACAGTTGCTTTTGTTTTTCAGAGAGGCGTGCTACCTTCATAACATAAAAACTAAAGACGAGAGGTTTCTGCTCTTTCTCAGTTTTCCTTTCTTTCTTTATCTCATTTTTCCCTTTCATTAATCCTTTAAAGACTTCAAGCCAAGGGCATTAAAAGAGCTAGTGGCATAGACTGTTAATTTTGACAGTGGGGAATGTGATTAAGAATAATCCACATATGTCTAAAATGTATGCTATATTAAGGAAATAGGTCAGTCTACAAAGTTGCCAATAAATGCCAAATATAGCAGCAAAAATTGTCATATTTACATTATTACACAAAGCAGATTGCAACCATTTTTATAAAAAGAGACAAAATACTCTATCACAAAAGACAGCATCATCTGAGTTCATGCTCTTCCAAGCCAAGTGTAGATAATGTGTGTCAGCTATGACTCCACATGTGTTCCTGTTCATCCAGCTTTGGGTTAATTCCACACGTTATGCCCTTCAGAGATACGTTTTCCAACAGTTTGTTTCAGCAGTTGGTCGCAAACTGTGCTGGGAGAACTGATTTCTGGTTCAAAGCTGCTTAGCGGGGATTTGTCTATACAGTTCCACACTCACTACATCTCCGGCGGACTGTGTTATTCACTGCATTTCCATCTGCTCTCACAGTCCTATTTTAAAGCGATGCCCATTCAAATCGGCCTGAAAATTTTTGCACGCTTCGCCGAATCAACTGAGAAAAAAAAATCACCCCAGCAGCTTTCAGGTCAGATGCAATTTGCAAGATTATTCCGTCTTTTTTAGAGCAGCGTAGACAACACTGGAAGCTGATTTTGTTTCGAAACCTCTGGCTAAAATGTTGTAACTGATCTTGATTCTGCATTCTTATACAGCTTAACCCCTTCACACTGTAAGAAGCAGCTGATTATAGCAACAGAGAGTGCATGCTATGGGGAAGGAGTCATTTTTATTAAGCCCCTTTAATTAAGTCTAAAATATCTCCCTGAGCTCTCATCAAAGGGCTGGCCTTGCCGGGTGACATTTCTAAACAGTCAATCAAAGAAGCCAGCTGGGAGCAGGGAATCTGAAGTGGGTAATCAGGCAAATATCTCTAACCCTTTAAAGGGGTACAGATGTTTTTTTTGTCTAAAGTCTGAAAAAAATAACTTTTTTTTATGCTTACGGTTTATTATTGTCCAATAAGTCAAAGTGATTGAACTGTAGTCTTCTGCTTAATGATATAACATGTGTACAACAGGGTTTTGAGCTAAGTTTTACCATCCATCCATCTATCCATCCGTTTTCTGAATCGCTTATTCCCAAACGGGGTTGCATGGGGACTGGAGCCTATCCCAGTATTCAATGAGCAAGATAGTAAGTTTTTACCATTATGTGATGTAAAAAAGGTTTCAGATGTAAAAAAAGATTTCATAAGCCGTATGTATCAGATTTGGGACGTTAAAGGGACAGCGAATTCATTTTTACTATAAATTTCTTTGTTTGAATCCTATTCATCCTGTGGAAACAGTTGTATAGATCTAGCGTGACAGACAGAGATCTTGGAAAAACATAGCTTCAGTCAGATTCGGCTTCCAGTCAACAGATTTAGGGCAATGAACTTCACTATTAACTTGGCAAAAGTTTACAAGGTAACGGGCCACATCCTGGCCGTGTGGTAGGACGAGGATCTAGTTGGCTATTATAGAAGATTAATTCTAATTGGTGTTCCTTTGTTATGTTCGTCTCCTGTGTTAGCAGCTCCTGGTTTTCATCACAAATTTGCACTCCAGGTGTTTGCTAGTCTGGTGGAAAAGGAGCTGGCTAACTATTCTTTAATTCTGTAACACTGGCATGTATTTCTGAAGTACTTAGAGATGACATTTGTTGTATTATGGGGATATATAAATAAACATTTAAATGAAATTGGAATTATTTTGGCAAAATGTCATAAATTGTTTGTTTTTTTTTGTTTATGTTGTGTAGTTTTATTTCTGTGCTTCTGTTGCTCTTCTATGTTCTTGGTTTCCTTTTCTGCACTCCCTGTCATGCTGACTTCTTCTCAGTGTTTTTCCAGTCAGGTCTGCTCCACTCTCTCTCCCTGGGTTAATTGTCTTACCTGCTGATCAATAAAAAATACCCCATCTCTGCATATAGACTCTCTGGTCCACAGCCTTAAGTTTGTCAGTGGGATTTGTCATTTCGCTGGTCTTTTCGGCTTATGTTATTAATTAATACTTCTTGTTTTTTTCCGTTTAATTTTCCATTTCTGGCCTTGTCATGACCTTTTGATGATAATAATTTAATTTTACCATGTCAAGTTCCTTGTGTTTATGTCTGATTTTTTTTTGGGGTTAGTTGCACATATCTGAAGCCTTGGAACCTGAGAGCAGAGGGCAGAATTTCTAGTTATCTCTTTCAACCTTTTATTTTCTTTCCTTGGGTCTTGTTGAGTACATCACATGCACTCACTATACTGAGTCATCTATATCTACATCCCTGATCTTTCAGACATCAAACAATTTAGGTTCACTTTCATTTGATTCTGTGTCTTTGCTTAAATAAACTACTTGAATTAGCTTTTTGACATCCTTTTTGAAAGAACCTATGTGACAGGTTTTGTGTGACAAGCTCTGAAGGAGAAGTTCAATTCATGGTATTAAGAGTTAGCATTTCAAGTCTGTTATGTCCATAGAAAAAACACCTTGCATAACAATGGTATTGTTTAGTATTAGATTTGCTGCTCAGGATTTTTTGTGTGTGTGTGCATACAGGACAGAAATAAAATATTTAACGCATTTAATGTGTTGAAGGAGCTAGTTTAAACAAGCGGGGAAAAGATAGACAGACAGTTTTTGTCCTTCAGAAATAAACCTTAAGGGTGGCCCCTCTGTTCTGAATGCAACCTCTGTTGTCTGTACTGGTTTTTCTTACCGTGACTAGCTAGTTTAACTGAAACCTGAAGGGTATTGGCAAAGAACATTGTGCCAATAGTGGTTAAGCCAGGCATTATATTTCTCAACAACCAGGAATACCATTACAATTTTGACAGATTGAATCATCTCCAGAAATGAAGAAAAATTTGAGGCAATCAGGGAATCCCTGCGAACAGTATTCCAGAACCAATAAATCCTGAAACGTTCACATTTCATATCATTCTCTTTTGCTCAGAATAAAATCACCACAACAGGAATTACAATGGAACCACTCACCTCAGAGGTTGTGCAAGGGCTGTATTTACCTGTAAAGAAACAATACAAAAGGGTCAGAAAAAGAAATACAAAAAAACAAAAGCAGCCTTCAATGAGCCACAGTGATGGCCATGCACTAATAAAACAATTACAATTAGTTTTTTTTATAGGGGAGTACTTGAAAGGAGAACATACATTTGATTCCCCAATCAGTGTTTTGAATTCAAGTCTACAAGGGACCAACTCATTTTATATATCACGAGCTTCAAACTCAAGGATTGTGATTGTAGATTTTGGGGGGCAGTCCCATTATTATATGACATATGTATATATTTATTTTGTTTCATTTGGACTTCCATGTTAATCCTAAACTTCCGTCTAGTTATATTTTTTCTCCACTTTAACATGTTTTATAGTTTCCCTATTGGTCATGCAGCTTTCATCGTGCAAACTCCCAGAATTTCTGTTTCATCTCTAATCGTTATATCAGTCTGAGTTACATGTGACTTGTTTTGACAAATGTCTTTCTAAGAAGGCCTTCCGCATGAATGTACTCTCTTCAAAAGGTAGACCCACTTTAATAATTTCTGCAGGCAACACAGGCCAGGCTTTTACTTCATGACCAAACAAGCAGCTGACAGATGAGCCCTTTAACAAATACTGCTTTGTACTGTAGAACACTGTAATGCAACATAAGATCAGCTGTGACATCATCATGACCTTAGACCGAATCAGAAGATGCCATTAAATGCCATTAAGATGTCAGATGAATAAGTAAAAAATATATTTTTGTACACTGCATAGAAACTGCAGAGAGATGTGATTCAAATTTGCCCTCTTAACTATTTTGTACAATTTTAAGTAGGCACAATCCCTAAATAAATGTAGTCAAATATACGACTTGGTCAAAAGAAGATTGACAGATGGGAAACAATATCATCTGACAACAATCTCTGAAACTAGCCATATCTGGATTTAATTTGAAGCCAATTTAGCAGATTAAAGCTTCAAAGTCCAAATCCTTAAAGCGCTATCCACATGAATGACTCTGACAACTAAGCCTTAATAATCACCAACTAGTGTGACCAAAAAAAAAAGTTACATCGGAACTCAGACTATCCAGGTATCAGCCAGCATGTTAGATGTGGTCAGACAATTAGAAAAATACTGAATAAGGAAGACTTGTTTGGAAGAGTTTCCTGAAAAAAGCTAACAACAATCTAACAATCAGGTCAAGCAAAGCAGGAAATCTAAAGAGAAGGAACGAAAATAGTCATAGTCCAAAGTCCCAATCTCTGTTAAAATACGTGGGAACCTGCCCAAAAAAAACGCAATTAAATGGTGTTAGTTATAATTTCTCAACAACAATCTGAGAGCCTGATCATCTTGTACAGAAAAGAGCTAATTCAGGTCATTACCCCTAATGCGTCCTGTTTAATTACATTGTGTAATACATGAATTGCAAATGTTCATCTGAAGCTTTGCTGACCTAATTTTAACGACTGGTCAGGACCGCGTGAGTATTGCTTATGTTCAGATGCAAAAAATCTTAGAACTGAACGATTTAGTTCTTTTTTTTCCGCTTGACTGTGAGTCATCAAAACAAATGACAAGATGGCAACATCTTTATCTCCGGGGTGATGCTTTCCCTGATTATGAGCCAGCACAAGACAAACAAAAATAGGGCATAGCATTTTATCCACACAATCTTTAATAAACAAATAAATTAAAAGTGTTTGTGTACAAACTCCTACATCTAAACTATAGGTGCTCAGTGACATTTTTTATGATTTTTTTTGCATGCTGTAAGATTACTCATGCAGCACTGACATAAAAACAACAACAAAGCCACCCCATCCTTCCTCTCTTCAATGGTTACTTCTGTGCTGCTAAAAATAACCCATTCACTCAAACCATATATTGGATCACAGCATCATCACCATCACAGCTGGGCCTTTCAGATGTGTCCGTACGAGTTGATTAGACTAAGCTTGTGGCGCATCTATCGAATCACAGGCCAGAACATTGACTCAGCAGCGTGTTTTGTCGTGCGTGTCTAAGCTGATGGGTTAAGAGCACATCCCTTAGGCCCTGAGGTCATCAGGTAGACCATTACTAAGATTGTCAGATGGGCTTTTACTCAGTCTGCTCTGCACCCTGTGAGAAAATGTTATTATAAGAGATGATGAACATGCCAAGTCTTAGTCTGACAAGATAAAGTTAGATGAATGTGTGGTTACATATTAGACACGCCCACCAGAAGGCGGAGGAGACGCCATAATGCATCACAACATGCCATCTGTTTTGTTTTAATCTGAGTCCTGGTTTATTTATACACGGCAGGTCTTTATGGGGTAAATGTTAAAAACGCTGCAGCTAAATAAATATTAAGCCCAATAATGTCAGTATTTAAACACTCGATTGCTTAAGAGACATCTTGTGTACATATAAAGGGATGCTTAGAGGATATAAAGTCAGTATACAACCATTTGTTATCTGACACACTCTTTCTGACTTTATTGGATATTTTATCAGCGTAATTTCATCACGACCAATCAATCCGATCTCACACAAAAGCATCATCATAATAAGGGCCACAAGATGAACTCCAATGAATCTGCCTGGGGGGTGGGGGAGGCATCTATCTGTGCCCGTCCTCCTCCATCCAGTCAGAGCCCACATTTTCAGCGTGTCATCACGTGGTTTAAATCAGACGAAGCAGAATGAACACCTGATAAGATGTGAGGTGGCAAAAGCAGACTGAGAGGCCCCTAAATAAAAGATGAAATCACATGATGCCTGTGCACACGAGGAAACTGGGCAGTGGGCTATAAATCGGTGACAACAAGGGTGAGCACAGCGGGGGAGTTTGAATTGGAATTCCTTTGCTTAGGCTATGAGAGGTCAGATGATTTCTTATGGGACCTTAACTGCTGGCTATTGTTGTCCTATATAATAGTATTTCATTCTAAAGTAGGCAATAGATGAAATACATAAGAGGGGAAAAAGTGTCCTGTAATAAATAATCTTTCCCATGAGCTGAAGGCTATGTGTGAACCTGATCATTTAAGACACCCCACATCAACATAAGCCAAATAGAAATGGAATTTAACCTGCTCCTTAAACACAAGTTAGTCTATGAATATAGCCCGTTAGATTTCCGTGCCTTTTGTTTGTGAATTATTTTGAAGCTGTTACTTCATCCGAGTCTTATGCAATTTCAAACGAACCAAGATGTATACATCTGTCAGCCCCTGGAGGTCTTACATAAGCTTTCACCTTGGCAGCTCTGGGGGTCCACCGTCACAGACCCGTCTCGCCGGATCCTGACGCTCCCCGGGCCGGCGATCCGCGGCGGAGCTCCGGCCACCGGAGCTCCGGCGGTGGCCGGCGGAGCTCCGGTGGCCGCGGCCGGGGAGCCCCTCCTGCCCCGGTGCGCCTCGGCCAGCGTCCGGCAGCACTGGTAGCACACGGCCCACGCCTGCTCCTCGTTGATGGGCTGGCTGTAAAGCTTGAGTATCTCCTCCAGGGAGAGGTCCTCCGCTCCGCCGGCGTCCTCCGGTGGATTCATCCCCCGATGCCGCGGCTCGTCGCGGGCGTCTTCCCCGGCAGCCTCCCCCGGTCCTCCGCGGTCTCCGGCGGTGCGCCGCGCGGCCATCCTCTCATTCTACCCGCGCCGGAGGCCCGATGACGAGAACGAGGACCAGGCCGACGTGAAAGAGGGAATCTGGAGGCATGGATGCTTTTTGCTCTTTTGCTCTTTCCGGGGCCAAAGCAAAAGGCGAGCGGCGATCGTTTCCAGGTCCGACGCTCAGGTTCTGGTCTCAGACGTCATCAGACGCCTTTGTGATTTCAGCCAGTGTGTGTGTGTGTGTGTGTGTGTGTGTGTGTGTGTGTGTGTGTGTGTGTGTGTGTGTGTGTGTGTGTGTGTGTCAGTGAGTGTAAGGATGTGATGGGGGTGTGTTTCTCTCATCCCAACCCTGGAAGCTCGCTTCATCACATGCCGTCTCTATCTCTCTTCTGTCTACATTCATTTGGAGATTTTTTTCAGGTTTTTTTTTACCCTAATATTGAATTAAAGGTAAAACACCAACACTCTCGTATTCCAGCCTAGTTTAATATCATTGGACATGGTTGGAAACTGTCACATCCTGCTTAAATTATCTATCTATCTATCTATCTATCTATCTATCTATCTATCTATCTATCTATCTATCTATCTATCTATCTATCTATCTATCTATCTATCTATCTATCTATCTATCTATCTATCTATCTATCTATCTATCTATCTATCTATCTATCTATCTATCTATCTATCTATCTATCTATCTATCTATCTATCTATCTATCTATCTATCTATCGATATATAGATCAGCATTGTATTCTTTTACCTTGTAATTCCCCAAAATAATTTTGAGAAGTGTCTGTAATATTTTCTGCCCTGATCTGGGGTTTTAGCCTGCTCTAGCATTTCTTCATAGCTCATACACAGTGGAAGACTTGCAAATAGTAGACTTTTTCAACAAATGAAGTCCCCAGTGAATTCAAACAGAGAGGTAAAAAATGCAAAGCTGGAACAAAACAAAGAGAAAGAACAATTTCATCATGGAACATTTCTGTTGTACTTATTGCATTTAGATTTTCTTGTATCTTAAGTTTCTCCTGGGGTTTTATTATCTCTAGTTGTTTGATTTACTCTGTTTGTGTTCTAGGTTTATGTTTTTTTTACGTTTTTATTATCCTCATCTTTCTTCTGAACTCACTTGTATCACCAGTCCCTCTGCATTTAAACTGAATGGTTTGACAAGTCCAAACTGTTTTAAACAGTTTATCAGTTTTTGTTCTGTTTATTTTTTCAACTCTAATTATTTATGGCTATATTAAAGATTTCATGATGGTGTAACGGTTAGCACGGCTGCTCCACAGCAGGAAGGTTCCACACTAGGTTGGTTCTAGCCAGATACAATATTTTTGTTTTAATTGCAAGTAAAAGTAACAAATATAAAGTGTGCCACAGCTTTGCATCAACCATCAATTAAAAGAGAAAATTCAGCGTACAGACTGTAGTTTTCTTTGTATTTAATTAGCTTACACCAGTTTAATTTAATCATATTTATTAAATCAATTGTTTGCACAATACTCATATATAGATCCCTTTTTGACAGCAAATATACACAACATGAGCCAACATACACTCGGATAATGTCTTTGTTTCACAACAATTGCAGTGGTCACCCACGGTCTCAGAAATGCATACCAGACGTGGTGGTTATGGGTGTGATGATAAAATTGCTCTGATACAAACACAAGCCTGTGAACACCAATGCAACACACATCAGCGCACGTGGAATGACACGATAAATACACATCTCAGATATTAACTCTTTCTTTTATTTATTTCCCATCCAAAGACCTAATCGTGGAAGAAAAAAAAACTGTAAACAAAAACGATCTTTAAAAGTCTTTTTTTGTTCATTGGTTGTAAAAGGATAGAAGCCTGTCGAAGAACATTTTCACCACAAGGAATGAACGCGGCCATTAAAGCAGCTGACTGGGACTGGAGGCGGTGAGGAGGCGGACATCATGGAAGGACGGGGAGTTCTGGGCCAGGGAAACGTAACACTCAGGACAAACATGGGGCAAAGGTTTAAGCTTTGAAATCCAAAAGGTTGCAGTCGATCTTGTAGTAGACATAGGGATAATACTCCTGCTGGCTCAGGTTAAGGCCCGGGATGTCCATTCCAGACTGGAGAAAGAAAAACAAGTTCAAATGCAACGTCAGAGGTTTGAATGTGTCTACCGAAGCATGGCACAAAAGTCAAATCTTTAAAACAGAAGGCTCACCAACACTCACTCTTATTCCTATTGTGCCAAAAGATGCCTGTGGTTCAAATGTTGACAGCGGCTCCACAGTAAGTTTAGCTTCCCGTCATTAACGAGTAACACTGATCTCCAGACAAAAAAAAAAACCCTGCTAACTCCAAAACATGGGAGCCATACTTAAGTCCCACATGGAATTACCCTTTTAGACTGACTTTTTTCTTTGCTTTATTATCACTATGTACACGATGCTACAACAGACTGACTCACAGTGTAAATTAGCTGAGAAAATAACTTAAAAAAATCAAATGCAACTCAGGTTTTATGAATGGAAAACTAATAACTAATCACTACTAATCCTGGCATTCCATTGTCCAAAAGTATCATATTAAATCATATGTAATCTTTGATTTGGATAATTACTTGAACTGAATGTCTGTTTGATCAAGCTAAGAGTTGACACAAACAGCGGGTATTTTTTAACTCATTTCTAAAACAGTTTTCTGACAGTAATGATAATTTATCTTCTTGTTTTTTCCGTAATGATCTTTCAGACCTCTCCTTTCAAACAACCTGCTCTCTTCACACAAACTAAATGAAAGAAATTACGAGGAAATTCAATTGCTGCAGTTTGAACTGAAAAAGCATTAAATCTTGCATTTGATAACCCTGAAGAAGAAAACCTGTTTTACAAAAGATATGTTGTAATCACCATGGTAAAGCTGTGATCTCTTGCTTTCAATACGCTAGCTTTATATCATTACCAAAATTATCTGTGATATTCTGTTGTTTTGGGGTTTTATTCTCTAAATTAAAAGTGAAAATACTGTGGCATTTAGTACATATATTTATCTTTATAAAGATAATTGTTTCACAGAATCTATGACTCATTAAAGCTTTTGAAATAATTGGTCAACATCTGTTATGATAAATCATTTCAATAAAAAATAACTAAGTTACTGCCTGTTTTATGGCTATTTATATCACAAGTGCAGTGCTATAAACTAATTAATGACAAACTAGTCTTTAAATGTCTGTTTTGTAATAGCTTTGGTAAATGAACTGCAAAGGAGAGCGATTTATGGGGCAGAGTGGTATTGAAGCACTCACGTCCATGATAGCCGCTGCACTGCTGTCCAGATGTTTGTACAGATCGTTGAGAACCTCCCTCAACTTCTTCATGGTCTTCTTGTTTGGCTGCAGGAGCATTGCCTGAAAGTTTACCGGCAGGCCATATCTGCGAGAGCACAACGTGACATCAGCATTGTTTGCACTGCTGTGGCCGCAAAAGGCTTAAAAGTTTAAGTTCATGTGTCGTTGCACAGAAGTGCAGATTGGTGCGATCAATACCTCAAGACAGATTCCACAAAGACCCTTAGAGCTTTAATGTGAATCCACGCAATGAAGGCTTCGCTGAAGTTCACTTTCAGCCATCGGACAAGAGGGCCCTGCAGACAGGAAGCAGAGATGTTAGAGGCTCTCCGGGTCACTTCGTTTTGTGCAATGCAGCCGATAATTGGACAACCCCTCCCCTTCGTGGGAAATGTGTACAGTCGGCATTTTCTAACTGATGCATTTTCATGAGTTTCAAGATGGAACTTGTACTTTTCTGATCAAAGCAAACACATTGGGCTTAACAACAGAGCATACTTAGAAGCTGGGTCATCTCTCGAGTTTCGCACTGAGAACAAATGTGTAATTCAAATAACAGCACCTTACAAAATACTTTTAAAAAAATATTACACTTTTTTAAATGAAATGTTAGGTAAATCTGTTCAGGAGCCCCTAATTTAACCTGATCCAACCTAATGAACAAGGAGATCTATTTGATACATTTTTGTAGCATCCATTCACTTACAAACTGCTTCTTCTTGTCTGTGGAGAGCCGCGTCATCTCCTCCTTGTCAGCCTTCATCTCTTCTTCATTGTACTGAAAGTCCCTCACTGTGAACCTACAACGATTGAAGCAGTAGCCTCGATTTATTACAGCAAATCTGTATACAGAAACAGGACCGTGTCCTTCACACATTAAATTGTGAGGTGGCGAGATGGGGGAAAACAAAATTTACATATGATTCATAGTCACAGCTATTCGTATCTATCTAAAAGATTCAGAATAAAAGCATCCCGCAGAATAAAGAACTCCTACTTGTTCTCTCTGGCTTTGTGTTTGAAGTCATCTATGGCTTTCCTGAAAAGAGTGACGCTGAATAGTCCGCTGTCGTTGTCTTCAAACAGCCGACTGTAAAAGAGAAGTTGGGTACGTGTTCACACAAGTGTTCTTTCGCAGCATATCTGATGTGGTTGCACTGACTTACTTTGACGACCGAGGCACCACCATTTCGGCGAGTGTTTCATATGCTTTCTGCCAATCTGTATACGCCGTCCTGTGAGGGCAGAATTGTCACACCATGGTCAGGTCTTACTTTTCTAATTCAATCTAGTGAATTAGTCAAAACAGGGCTGTTGGAACTGATATAATATACACTCACTTTGGTACAACTACGAGCAGAGTGATAAGGTACTCTGAATCTAGCACAAAGTCTTCCTTTTTTACAATGTCAGCCAGACTCCTGGTCAGCAGGCTCCCCCTGGTGACAGATGTGAGTATTACAATAACAGAAAGAGGTTTTTCCACAGCTTGAAAAATACTTTTTTGGCTTTTATTTTGCGTTGGACTTACACATTTTTTCTTTCCAAATTCTGCAGGTTTCCCTTCAGGTTATTATAAGCCGAGGCTCTTGCTTTTAAGTCATTGTCAATCTGTGTTACTTGCTGTTGAAACAAAAAAGAAGTTTGATTATGTCTATTGACTGACAAAGAGGACAGGAAACATTGGAAGAGTAGCGTAAACAAGCATAATGGTTAAAATAGCTAAAATAGCTAAAATGAGCGAAACTGTACGCTGAATCTATTTGTTTTTCTACTCTCACTGACTGACCTACCTTTGAAATGATTTCAGAGATGTTTTTAAGTGACTGTTTGATAGGATACTTTGCCATGTCCCACTGGAACCTTGTTATGTAGGTGACAAGATCAACTGAAAAACAGACAAAAAAGGCTTTTGAAGTTTCTATTTGCTTATTGTCAGATGTTGGTTAGACAGGAAATTTGGAAAAAGATCAACCTTTAACAGAATGATTTCAGATATGCATAATAGACATAATTACACTATATTGCCAAAAGTATTTGCTCACCCATCCAAATTATCGGAATCAGGTGTTCCAATCACTTCCATGGCCACAGGTGTATAAATTCAAGCACCTAGGCATGCAGACTGTTTTTACAAACATTTGTGAAAGAATGGGTCGCTCTCAGGAGCTCAGTGAATTCCAGCGTGGAACTGTGATAGGATGCCACCTGTGCAACAAATCCAGTCGTGAAATTTCCTCGCTCCTAAATATTCCACAGTCAACTGTCAGCTGTATTATAAGAAAATGGAAGTGTTTGGGAACGACAGCAACTCAGCCACGAAGTGGTAGGCCACGTAAACTGACGGAGCGGGGTCAGCGGATGCTGACGCGCATAGTGCGAAGAGGTCGCCAACTTTCTGCAGAGTCAATCACTACAGACCTCCAAACTTCATGTGGCCTTCAGATTAGCTCAAGAACAGTGCGCAGAGAGCTTCATGGAATGGGTTTCCATGGTCGAGCAGCTGCATCCAAGCCATACATCACCAAGTGCAATGCAAAGCGTCGGATGCGGTGGTGTAAAGCACGCCGCCACTGGACTCTAGAGCAGTGGAGACGCGTTCTCTGGAGTGACGAATCGCGCTTCTCCATCTGGCAATCTGATGGACGGGTCTGGGTTTGGCGGTTGCCAGGAGAACGGTACTTGTCTGACTGCATTGTGCCAAGTGTAAAGTTTGGTGGAGGGGGGATTATGGTGTGGGGTTGTTTTTCAGGAGCTGGGCTTGGCCCCTTAGTTCCAGTGAAAGGAACTCTGAATGCTTCAGCATACCAAGACATTTTGGACAATTCCATGCTCCCAACTTTGTGGGAACAGTTTGGAGCTGGCCCCTTCCTCTTCCAACATGACTGTGCACCAGTGCACAAAGCAAGGTCCATAAAGACATGGATGACAGAGTCTGGTGTGGATGAACTTGACTGGCCTGCACAGAGTCCTGACCTCAACCCGATAGAACACCTTTGGGATGAATTAGAGCGGAGACTGAGAGCCAGGCCTTCTCGTCCAACATCAGTGTGCGACCTCACAAATGCGCTTCTGGAAGAATGGTCAAAAATTCCCATAAACACACTCCTAAACCTTGTGGACAGCCTTCCCAGAAGAGTTGAAGCTGTTCTAGCTGCAAAGGGTGGACCGACGTCATATTGAACCCTATGGATTAGGAACGGGATGTCACTTAAGCTCATATGTGAGTCAAGGCAGGTGAGCAAATACTTTTGGCAATATAGTGTATGTGCTTAATGGATGGGATCAGGTTACAAAGTATAATTACAGTACCTCCATTGGCCAGCAGGTTCTCCTGCACTTTGTCTCGGCTGTCCTCCAGCACATCGGCCATGTACTGAGCTACCTTCTTCACCACACTGTGAACACCAAAGAAACTTCAAAATAGGCAGTGCAAACTCGAACTGCAAGCACAAAACCACTGATCGCCACATTTTCTGCCAGAATATATATACATAGCTCTAAATATATCACCAGCAAAAAGTCTCACACTTTCCAGTTAACGTTTACTTGAATAGGTTATTTATAACAAGAGCCAACTTTCACAGGTACGATTTTTAGCAACACTGCTCAAATAAAGATGAAAGCAGGTTTGGAAACTGAGGCCAACTCCTGTATGAAAGCTGAACACTTTATATGAGAGAACAGTGACTTGCTGTTAATGCATTGTGAATAACTTCAGCAGATGTCAGCCATTCAATGTTTTAAAACTTTACGTAAAGACAATGCATGCATAAACATTTTAAGGTATCTTTAAAACTATTTTCTTTCCCGATATGTTGAACAGAAACTTCAAAAGAGGGAATAGGTTAAACATCAGACTGAAAGCAAATGAGCAAGACCAGGTTACTAAGTTGGTCTTCGAAATATCTGCAAAGGAAGCTCAAAGTTTAGCTCAGGCAGTCGTGGCTATGTGTGAGTTTGGGATGTTACTTTTCCAAAAAGACTACACTGATGGGTCATGAGTCTATGGCATAAATATGACACGCTGCTGATGTGTCACCTAACTGTAAATTGCCACGTTTAGACAGCAGGGCTCACTGGCCTCGGGTCCATGTGAAATTCCTTCTTGTTACAAAGTCAGGAGGGGGGGGGATAAGGAAATGAGCAGTTCCTGGGTTCCTAATTATGTTTCAGTTATGAATAAAAAACAGTAGTGTTAATTAAATGAATGTGTAGCAAGGTGCATACCTTTCAACAAATGAATCTAATTTGGCCAATTCATCAGACAGTCCAACCAAGACATCAAGCGTTCCAACCTGTTTTAAACATGAAAGCAACAACAAAAATCATCACATGTCTGGACTGTTTAGTCCTGGGTCTTTGGGTCATTTTCAGGTGGGTTCAGAGGAGCAGTGTTTAAACACCGACATGTGTGGTTCAACAAGACTACAGTGACACCCAGGGGCCTCTATGAGCTTAGGTTGGCGCCTCTTTGTCCAGAGCTTCTCATGCATTGCTAACTGTCCTGGGAGGGCATTACAGCTTCATGTGGAAGCAAGGTCAGCAGGGTTACTTCACCGTCTGAACAAAGAGGAACCGAGCCAGTCTCGGTGAGCTGCTCTGGGACTAAAAACTTCACCCAAACGGCACTTCAACATGCAGGCGAGCAATCTGTGTCAAGTCGACTTTCCAAATAGACAGCCAGCTTATTCTTGACAGTGGATACAGCAGGTGAGTGGTTTTACATGGATACATTCACAGTTCTATCAAAACAGGGGGTAATACATTTAGGATATGACGAAGGATGACAGGAAATCGTGCCAGCATTCATAAGTAAACTTGTCGACAGATTCTGAATTAGACCATAAGGCTGAGGAAAAAAAAAAGTTGGATAACATGAAGCTGGAAAGTCTTTCTAACCTTGAGGTCTGGGATGCTGAACTTGTGGTTGGTGGAGAGGTTGTTGGCGCGCATAGTGGCTGCCATCATTTTATCCCATGTTTGCTGACAGGTCTTCTCTCCCGGAGCAGAAATCAACCAGAACTCTGTCATGTTTACAGTACTGGCGAAGCTAGAGAACAACTAGGAGGAAAAACTGTGTTAACATTTATAAAACATCAAATAAAAGCACAGTCTTAAGAAATAGTCAAATTAGAAATAGTCCAATTAGATCTATTCATTGTGATGATGTAGTTTAAGGGCCTAACACACGTGTGTGTTTGTGTATGTGATCTGTTTGTAGCTAGATTTGATCCCTAGCAGTTGCATGTGTCCTGACATTGTTTACCAATAAGCAGGTTGGGGAAATGATGCTACATCAACAGCAACAACAGCAGCTCTTTTAAAGGGAATGTCCTCCATAAACTGACAATACCGTTTCAAGTCTGGCACATTTTCACTTCCCGACTATTAACCGTGCTTATAAATACCAAATACGCATTTAAGTCAAACGTATGGTGGATGTTAACAGAGCTGGTTAAGGTCAAGCAGCATCCAGCAGGGAATAGCCATCGTTAGCCAGCTAGCTCGCATTGCTAACAACAAAACAACAACAGCACAGGTGTTGTCACTCACACCGGCTAACAGTTTCACTCACCCGTTAATGGAAGAAATATATATATATATATGGATATATAGATGCTTATAGTGTTCCTATAGCTTGGTCGTTTTCATAATTGCCAGTCAGTGTAGTTCGTGAGGTCTCCTGACAGCAGCACCAGAGTCAGCTGACCCAGTAGAGGAACCGGAAGTCCCCTCACGGACCGGCGTGACTCCACAGCGCCCCCAGCTGGCGGTAGTCAAGTACAAACGTCCATTATATTCATTCCCAAACAGTCTGAAAGTAAGGGTCTCAGCCATGAATCAACACAATCATGTTATTTGTCTAGATACCAACCCCATTGTCAGGTACTGAAGCTGAATAGTTATTTTGTCTTAGAATGTAGCTTTACATGTTTTCTTATTCTTTTTTTTGGTCTGAAATGTCATTGCATTTAGATTGCATCTGTTCTTAAACCTTTGAAGATTGCGGTCTTTTCAAATCTCGTCATGGTTGTTTTGCATCCCATATTTGTAATTTGTTCCCTTTATATTGAAATGTATTTTTTTTATCAGTTTACATCTCTTTATTGAAGTCTTATAATCTAATTGATCTATTAAGATATGTGAAAACAACTGAATGCATTCAGATAAATTAACTCCTTCATCCCACTACCTCTTGGTCAGGTATGTTAACTAATCTGTCTGTGACCATACTGAGATTGTGTTTTTGTTGTGTTGTTGTTACGTAACAGAAATGAACATGAATAATGACTTTATTTGGCATCAAAAATGCTGACATTTACATACCATGTAAAAAATCTTATTAGGTCATTTTGGTGAGGAAACTTTTTTGTAATGTTTTTGTCTTGACAAATTTCCTGCGAGACCTCCACCCCAAACTTTCCCAAAACGTATTATCTTATTACAAAATGATACAGACGATGATGGGTGCCAATTCAGCAGCATTTGAGGCTTTAGGGTTGCTAAATTTAGAAAAGTCGGGTCAGGTTTCCTGACTCTGGGTGTCTCCTGCATAGAAACTGAGGAAAACGCCCCCATGGGGACATGTTTATAGTTGAGTGGGTCGGGGGTTCATTGTTTGGGACACAATGCTTGGTCCGTCTGGAGCCAACCCTCGACATCAAACGGTAGGGTTGAGTTTGCCCGTGGCTGGCAATAGGCCAGTCGGCTGGGATGTTATCTGGACATGCACGCCACAGTCAAGCAGTGTGCAGTGGTAAGGCTAATTCTTAATACCTCATATGTGATATATCACACTAACAAGATATAATTATATGCATTTACTAAGATGAATAACTATAGATGTACATTATATACACGACATTATGCACATTATCAATACAGTGGCCTTGTACAAACCCTCACACATTTGTACACTTTTTTTTCCAAACATGTATTTATTAAAATATTTTTTTCTCTACCCACAAACATACCAACACAACTCCAAGGCACATACAAAAACAGGCTAAACTTAAAAAAAAAAATAAACAAATAAAAGCACAGTTGAGAATGATAGTGATGTTTTGCAAATGATCCAAAAGATGCAAACTTTGGAGCCCTGCACTCGGCTATAGTGATGTAACAACTTGTTGTTATTACCTATTCAATGTTGCTATTTCCTAAGCCTAAATGAGCAATCAAGCTGACATATTGCACCGGCAAAAACTAAATTGGTGAATAAATAAGTAAATGCATTGATTAATTCATTAATGAGTCATTTATTAAACAGAAACAACAATTATAATAATACAAAGAAGGATAGTAAATTAAAAACCAGGGAAGGGTGGGGGCCTCAGCTCTCCTAGACCTTCATTCTTTCAGCAATCTATTTCAACATTGTTGTTTTCAAGAAACTCACATAAGATACTCCAGATGTTCCTTAAATTTGTCTGACTTATTTTTGTTAATACTATGGTACCAGTTGTTTAAGTTTTCCACACATGCGCACTGTTTAGCCTCCAGAAAACAGATGCTCACAATAGGTCGTATTTTGGTTAAGGGCCACCTCTTCACCAATTATTTGACCCACAATTTTGAACACTTTTTTCCGGTTGGACTAAACATCTGAAATCTCCACCTATAATGAAATTAACTAGTAACTTAGACAGATTTAAGAAGAGGGGCCTGACCAAAGAGGGATAGTTTTTTTGGGGCCCATGTAGGTCAATCAAATTTGACTTTACTGAGAGAATTTCACACTGGATTACAATTATTTACCCCAATCAAACAGAAGGGCAGAGAGCTGTGTATTATAGTCATGACCCCACAGAAATGAGACATGCATGAAGCTGAAATGACGTTTCTACGCTTGTAATGATGAGAATAATTGTATGAGTGCTTTTTTACTGCACTGTTGATATGACTATAGTCATCCTAAATGCTCAAGAAACACTGTCTACCTTTTTAAACTAAACTTGGTTTCCAGTGACAGGTTGATATGCTTACATACACACTGGTAGCTCTCATGAATTCACGGGAACTGGTGGACGTCTTATTTCCCAGTATACTGTGCTCATTTTTATCCAATGCACAGTTATTTGACGATATAATTTTCTATTTTAGGAAAAAGGAAATAAGGTTCATTGGGCATCATTTGTTACACTGTGTTATTGTTTGACCGTCAGGGTATATCTCCCTAGATCCCTCCACCTTTTTGATACTATTGTTAGACATGACATGTCACAGAGAACTCGGAGATAAGGATTGCAAATTTTTGGGGGCATACTGAAGGCCAAAAAAAGGAAACAAATGTTTGTCAGAACATTTTCTGATATGCTCAAATGTTTCATTATTCTTATTTCAGGACCTCTAAAGAAAGTTATACTTTTTATTATAATGTAATGTCACTTCTTGAGCCAGTTGCCTTTATATTTCCCTGCTTAACATTCAGATCAGGGGGAGGACAAGTTTGTTTGGAGTCCCTTTTACCGAGCAACATTCTCTGGCAATGAGAGGCGAAACCTCCACTGACTGACATAACAGACCAAAATACATTGCATGAGACTTGTTTAATGAGGATTTATGTTGTAATTTATGTGTACATCGATCTGCCGTGAGTTGCTCCTTAAATATGGATTGAAAAAATACATCTGCAGCCTGTTTCTGATATTGAGGATGTTTTTTTCTAATATCAGTTGATGTATAACCACAAAGAGTAACTAATGCATTAAAGTAGGTATACAGACCAACAGAAATGTTTTATTCTTTTATGTTCTATGCATACAATTAGTTGAAATAAGTTGTTTTTTCCTGTCTAGTTGCAGATTCTTGGCCAGCCAGGGCTGGCTTTTAGTCTCTCTAATTCTGTACACTGATGTAATCTGTTTGCTATGTTTGCAAATAAGAATTCCTGGTGCACAATGCAGCCACTGGAGTATTTGCCCTCACGGTGGGTGGTACACATGTCCCTGTGTCACATACCCAACGGCTACCATGCCTATTATGATCCAAACAATGGAAATCAAACACTGTGTTTTACTGGAAGCCACTCTTGATGCTATGTGAGATTAGCCCTATATATACATGGTTTCATTTTGTGTCACAGAAAGCAGGCACAAAACACGGAACAGCTTTTTTTGTGCCGCAGTCCAAAGAAAAGATGTTGCCTCTGCAGCCTGTACAATAGACTCTGCAGCAGGCTTATTAGTGAAACAAACACTTTTGCTGTTTATTATTTTCCCCAAGGAACATTCAAAACTCATCTAACCATCAGAAGATTTTATTTGAGAAAGAGAATCAATGATAATAAGAACAACACAACACAACATGAACTGCTGCATGTGGGTCATTCAGTGTGGCAAAGGGATATTGTGGTTTTTGGATAATACAGGATTTCAATGGAGGATTAGGGCTTAAAGGTGTACTTTTGTTCTGCTTACTTCATCATAGAAAGTTTTATTGTGAGTTTTTAAAAATCTACTTGCTGGCATTTGTGTTTGTTGGTTAGATCTGTATGTTTTCTGAATTCCTCAGACACCTTATGGGGCCGAACATTGCACAGACAAATGCACTTTGATTGTAACAGGTGGATATTAGTGAGTTATCATAATACATACAAACAAAAAAGGATGCACTGGTATGAGTAATATACACTTTGATATATATATATATTTACCCTCAAGTAAAGTGACTTTCTTATGAATGGATGGAGTGCCTAAAATTTCTTGAATCTTAACAACAAGTGACCCAACACTTGGTTTAAGGAAAATTTTGTTTTCCTTACCAGGAATGATGTGAGCATTTGTATACAGTGAAGTCAAATCAGCCAAAGAGAAAATATTTCTTCTTAGTTTAGCTAACACTTGCTGTGTTTCGCTTAGCACCCTCCTCCTCCATTGTTGAGGAGGGAGACATGCAAATTTATCTCGTTGGAAAAAAGAAGAAAAAGAGGCAGTGGCAACTTCTCCAAGTCACAACAACGCAGGCCAAAGAAGAGGAAAATCCAGTCTGAGCTTGAACTTGGAGGGGAATAACATGCATTTAGCTACTTACCACTGTTGGCACTGGTAACTTGGCTGTTTATTTTCTAACAGAAAAAAGGAATATTGTATTAACTTTACTGGACATAATTTTGTCCTTGTTACTGAGCAATGGGAAATGCTATGAAGACATAACACAGGTAAATTTTGAAACATTTCGCAATGAAATCATTGTGAAATGTTATTATATAGGAAAAGTTATTATAGATTTAATCAATTTTATGATTACTTTTTTTTTTTTACTGAAGATGTTAATGGAAAATATGTGGACACCAAAAACACGTTAAGACTATCAAGTTTAAGTTTTTATATTTAAAGATTTTTTCATTTCCATGTAAATATTCCACATATGTAATCTATTGTTTTTTCCTTCTGTAATCTGGATTTGACAGCTCAGATGTGTCACTTTAAATTAGTCAATTTCCCAAAACGAAATGAAACTGGACACATCCGGAAATAGATGTTTATATAATTTGCAACACGTGTGCTATTTCAAAGGTTTGCCAACGTTATAGGAGAAGTTATGTTATTTAATAGATGTTACTAGTAATGCTTTGCACAGCCTGTGTTAATTAATGATCAAATCTACCTGACATGTTGAGAAATGTTCGTTTTATTTTGATAGTCAAACCGGATGTTTGTGAATTTTGTTGGACTTCACTTAATTCCTTGCCAATGTTTTACCGCTCTTCCGCCGTCGTCCTCTGCTAGGTCGCCACAATTAATCCGTGCTAGCTCCCATTGTCAAACCTCAAACGGCAGTAACCCATTCATTCTATGGCAGCTATCATTTTCTCTCTTAGTTACCCCACTACTCTTTAAAAATTCCGCCTAAAAAGAAAAAGCGTTCTGTCCCCTCGTTTGGGTCTTCGGCCAACGTAAGTAAAGTTCGCTAACGCTTAGCTCCATATTAGCCATGGAATGTTGTTGGCGAGATTAGGGGTTTACCTTAGCGTTATTTTCGTTACACAGTAACAACGTCAGTCGTTTAAATATTTTGGACCTAACGAAATGGCCAGTACTATCACTGCTAAGGATGAAATTAACTGTAATTGAAAGAAAATGAGCACAATATAGCTAAATAGCTACGGCGAAAGCGACTAATATAGAAATGACTAGGGTGGACTTGTTTATATTACACTGACGTGGTATAGGTCAATATATATAATAACATACCATAAATTAGCTTAGATTGACATGTTACTAAGAAATCATTTTAAAAGGGGAAAAACTTGAAATGTTAAATTTCATAGAACTGTGTAGCTCTTTAGTTTTACCTGTGTCAGGAGAATGTGCAACTGTAAACAGTCATTGACAGTTCCCATTGTGCCCTGCCCTCATCTGCCTCTTTACAGGTGTACAGCAACTACCCAGAGGATATAGGGGCAGCTCTTTACAGGGAGCTTTTTGACTTCAACGCAGAGCCACCTTGGGATCCCAGCTGATAGTGGACTCCCAGGACTCATCCATGTAGGTCAATCAACTGTGAATGTGTGCATCCGCTTAGGGAGGAGAAACTTTGGTCGATTTTCATTTTGTTTTTGTACGCATTAGTCTTGGATTTAATTTTCAGTGTTGCATGTAGGGCTGCTCTACAAAAAGTGTGCCACTGAAAACGTGAGAAAGATTGGAGAGTTAATAAGCAGCATGTCCCAGTTGAATCATAAACAGTCTATTTTTGTTTCAGAGAGTGTCAGATCTTTTGTAAGCACTTAAAAATAACGGGACCGTGCTCCAGTCTGCTTTCATCTGCA
Organism: Menidia beryllina; assembly: GCA_013363375.1. Classification (NCBI taxonomy): domain Eukaryota; kingdom Metazoa; phylum Chordata; class Actinopteri; order Atheriniformes; family Atherinopsidae; genus Menidia; species Menidia beryllina. The sequence continues at coordinate 16,248,740 of JABUIW010000019.1, forward strand.
GTAGTTTTTTTTGTCTTCATTAGATTTAGCAGCAGTCAACGAAACATGTGTGACAATAGCATTATATTCGTTTTTTGTCATTTTTTTGGCAGTGAACAGCTGACATGCATATGTGTAAATCATTAACCCCCAAAGTAACATCTTCTCTTTTTTCACAATTTACTTAGAGTGACAGTTAAGCATAGTCGTTGTTACGTAAAGTTGTGGTTAATTTTGTTGAAAGAGATGAAAGAGTTGAGTAATCTTCCAGTGTTTCATTGATGGACTTGCTGCAACCACTATACAATGAACACACGAGTCATAGCAAATTGATCGTACACTCTCTTTAGATTTATCTGTTTAAATATATACATATCTATAAATTCTCTCCCTTTGTCACATGCCCGCACCAAAGTTATTTCAGTCCAATTCAGACTGGATTCTAACATCTTGTTACTTTAGAGAAGTTAAACTTTTGACACAGGCCCCATGGATTTTTTGGTTTATTGGTTTATACCAACCAATAGGAACATTTATGGGTCACTGGCTCAGGAATTGATAGTTTTTGTTTGGATTAATTGGTGGCAAAGTAAATCAAGTCTGTTCAGAACAATAGGCCTCTTTTACAAAGCAACCCTGTAACATGGTAACGGCTCCTGTTCTGATCGGCTGTTGACTTGAAATGATTTTGTGTGTCTCAGTGAGGAATGAGATAAAAGGACCTTGACCTGACCACTGATTCTGCACAATGTATTTATGATTGAATGCATTGGTGATTTGTTCTTCAACTGGGCTTTATGATGACTTTTGTCTTTTTCATGTGCAGTTTGTTGCATAAATCTAGGACTCCAGAGGCTCAAGGGGAAGTGAGCAAGACCACTTTGGACTAAACACATTCTTTATGCCTGTCGGATTAGAAGAAAACGGTTGAGAGGATGAAAGGAATCACTGATGACCTGCAGTATTCTGTTGCCCTGCTGGAAGGAGGCACCGCTCTCTGTGATGTGATTGACAATCACATTGATGATCAAACACTTGTACGGTCTTTTTTTACCATCAGTTTTTCCTTTAAAAAAATATATACTTTCACCAGTTATTGTATCATGTTGTTTGATATGTCATTATTGAAGCACTTTTTTTGACTCTCGCGCATTTATCTTTCTTCCTACCCCAGTCTGAGAGGAATGCATTCTTTGTAGCGGACCTGGGAGTCATAATGAGGCAGCATGTTCGCTGGCGAAATCACATGACTCATATTCGGCCCTTTTATGCTGTGAGGTGCAATAGCAGTCCAGCTGTGATTGAAGTGCTGGCCGCCCTCGGCTCTGGATTTGCATGCAGCAACAAGGTAATTTCATGTCATCGCTGAGTGATCAACAGGACATTGCTTTGTGTGTTAAGTCCCCACATTTTACCGCCCAATACCACCGCGCTTCTCTGCCAAAGTCAGCTGTGCAACTTCTTTTTTGAGTTTGTTCCTTAGTTCACTCTCCTCATCTCAACGGAATATGATCTTTGTTGGTTTTTCAGTCTGAACTTGAGCTGGTGCAGAGCCATGGCATTCCCCCTGAAGACATCATCTACAGCGGTGTGTGCAAACAGGTCTCTCAGATCAAATATGCTGCTAAGAACGGCATCGACCTCCTCGTGTGTGATAATGAAGCAGAACTACGCAAGATTTCTCGCTGCCATCCCAATGCCAAGTAAGAGCTCTATGTCTAATTGTACCAGTAGTCATGTGACTTTAAAGCCTCAGTTTTAACCATGTTGTGTTGTTTACACCTTTACCTTTTAATCGCAATTATTTGTTCTCTTTTGTTCTGAATACATTTTAGTTAAGTTTGAGTAAAAAACCAAGTCTGGAGTAGTGGGAGTGAATGACTCGAGCAGGTTAACTTATGTGAGTGGGTGGGAGGATGGGGAAGCTATATCTTACACTGTTCAGTGACAGTTAATCTTTTTCATGTGAGGCACTCACATGAGCAAGAGAAGGGATGTCCATTAAGATGCCTTTTCTACACTGTGGTACATTACTAATCCTTTTTTTATCCTGCTTTACAAACAATGATTAATAGAGCACTAAATGGGTTAGAGGCTATTTAACCTTATTTATACTACTTTGTATATTTCACAGTATTCCTGACAGCCAGGAACTCTGTGGTATTGTGCACCAACACCCCAAGGGAACAGGCTGTGGTCATTCTTGGGTTCCTGTATTAACAGTGGGCTCAAAATGTTACCCCCATATTACAGTTTTCAGGAGGGATCCAACACAAAGTTCTCTTAAGACTCAGTGGAGGGACCTGTTTGTGGAGGACTTTTGATTTATTAGCGTTGGTTGATAAAACCAACCATCCGTCCACTGATGATTTCATTTTAAATCTTTGCTTTTCAATTAGGAGCTGGGAAAATGTGTAATTTTTTCTGTCAGTGGTCATTGTGATGGGTAAACCCACAGACAGAATTGATGCTAATGAAACTTTTGCCTCTTCACCTGCTCTGACAGAAGCCCATTGAGCAGAAGTGACTAAACAATAACTGCCTATGTTTGTTTCTGTGTTGATTCAGGCTGCTGCTACAGGTTACAACAGAGGCCTCTAACCCCAGCGTTGAAATGAGCATGACGTTTGGCTGCTCCCTCAAGGATTGTAGGCATCTCCTGGAGAGTGCAAAAGAGCTGGGTGTGCAGGTTGTCGGAGTCAGGTAGGGCCTCAGATCAGCATATCAAGCCTCCTCGTCTGCAATGGATTAAAATTGTATTCATCATGAGGATGCTTTTCTTACCCAAACAGGTCTCACATTTCAAGCTCCTGTGAGGATGACCAGGTGTATGTTCATGCAATTTCTGATGCTCGTTGCATCTTTGATATGGGAGTAAGTTATTATTTGTGAGGTTTTATTTCTAAAACTGACTTGTACTACCTGGGTAACACTTTTATTATGTGTGTGTGTCTTTTACAGGAGGAAATTGGCTTCAGCATGAACATTTTGGACATTGGAGGTGGATTCAGTGGCTCTGAGAGACAGCTGGACCTGGTCAGTATCAATCTATTTTCCTTTTAAACAATGTCTCATTGTATATGTTTAAAGCGGTAAACATGAATTAACTCTAGTTGTGAAAAAACTTTCACAAGCTTTGTGCTGTCCCATTCAGATCAATAATACGGTCATGTCTGTGATGGACATGTACTTTCCATCGTCATGTGGAGTTTCCATCATTGCCGAGCCTGGCAGCTTCTTTGTGTCGTCTGCTTTCACTCTGGCTGTCAACATCATCTCTAAGGAGGTGGCAGCCCGAGATGGCAAGGACCAGGAGCAGGGTCAGTTTTAATAAAGATGTTTACATGTATTCACCAATATGATACAAACATTTGAACAAGTAGTTACCAGTGTTAAAGAACACACTGAAAGAACATACCGTGTGGGAAAATGTAATCAATCATTTGTGAGTCTTAACAGCTTTTCTAAGATCACAGCTGTGCAAACTTACACTGTAGATTAAAATGGGTTCTTATCTGCCGTATTTCTGAGCAGAGCATCTGTCTCCCAACGATGAGCCGGAGTTCCAGTACTACATGAATGAGGGAGTGTATGGATCATTTTCTGGCAAACTCTCTGAAACACCCATTCCTCCACCGTCTGTTCACAAGGTGAGAGCAACGCCGGGCTTGTAGGACTGACCAGCGCTTGACGTTTATTGAACGACCTAATTTGCGGTGACCAAACATTTCGATTCCCCGTAAGCAGAGCACGTCCCTGGACGCTCCAGTGTTCAGCTCCAGCCTGTGGGGTCCCTCTGGGGATGACCTGGACCAGGTCGTAGAGCACTGCCTGCTACCAGAGCTCAACATAGGAGACTGGCTTGTGTTCCAACACGCGGGGGCCTACAACCTGGGTCAAACACTGTCTACCACCACTAACTCACCCGCCCCCCATGTCTACTACGTCATCTCCTCAAGAGACTGGCAAGTATCTCGGTTTGTTGTGTGTATTTTCAAACAGATCTTATCTTTTTTAAAAATTATTTATCAGGGTTCTCTCTTTCTGCTTCAGGTTTGACATGCAGGACACCGGCATCACCCAGGAGAACACACTGAAGAGCTTCTCACTGGTCCCGTACTTTTTCAATTCCTGCCAAACAGAGGCTGCACTGTCTATCCCAGCGTAGCAACCATCCCACATGGAAGATTTCCAGCCCCTTCGTTTACGCTGCTAGCATTGTTCGCTCTACATTTCACCGTGATGACCTCGGCCACTGACCTGAACTTTTATTCTCAGCAAACGTTATTTGACCCCAAAAGCCAAAATAGATATGCAACAAAATGGATGACTCCTGAAAAATAAAGATTCTGATATACTTTTTTTTTTCTTTCAGCTCCCTGTGGAACTAGTTTACACTACTGTAGAAGGCATCTAAAGAATCCTCCATGACTATATGTGATAAATGTATTATCTCTATCTCCATTACTGTTACTAGTCTTGTGAAGTAAGACATGTATACCAGAGTGAGACAGTGTTTTAGATAGAGGCAAAGTTCAGATATCTTGTATGATACTTTGCTACAAGATGTGTATTTATGGTTTTAATTGGTTTTATAGTTTATTTTGTGACTTTTGAGAGCTTGACTCTGTCACCCTAGTGTTTTGAAATGGGACCTTTGAGCACAACACATAAAGATGAATTTCCTCATCTTTTCATGCGGTAAATAAAGCCAGTGTTGTCAGTGGTGTCTCCGACATCCATCCATGAAGAATTAAGTCTACCACTCAGCGTGGTCCGAAAGCTCAAGCTTTAGCGTTCACCAGTTAGCTGGTGGTTGGGTGTCCCCACAAAGTGCTGCAAAGCTTTCTGCAAACGCCAGCAGGCAGCATGAAGGATAGACAGCATGTGCTTTAGAGAGAATAAAGGAAGTGTTGATGGAGAAGGAGTCCGATGGGGTGGATTGACATCTTTAGAAAAAACAAGAGGGCATTTATGTTGCAAAGAATGTCAACTTTCTCTATATCTGCTGATATTTATAATTGTTTGAAGATTTGTCAACACTTGGTATTGACAGTATTACAAGATTTCCTGACCACAAATGTTCTTGCATAACGTATTCTATCTGTGAAGCTGTCTCCCAGTCTGTGTCTAAGAATGGCAAGTTAGTAATAAACACCTAACTGACTTGACTGAATCACTTTTTTATTATAAACACAGTGATGTACAAACATGTGCAATTGAATTTTTGATCTCATATTTGTGCAAAACATTTCAAAAGAGAAAAAAAAAAAGGTCTATAACTAAACTTTATTTGGTCAAATGTAAACTACAGCTTTCTGCTAGCTGCCCTCTGACAGGTTAAAACTGGATCCGTTGTGGATCCCCGTGTGTTTGTTCGTCTCTGATCTCACAGAGTTTGAGGAAGACATTTTGATGGTGCCGAAACCCGCAGGCTGGGTGATCCCGAGCGTCCAGTAGGGCGCTTTCCTCGCCGCTAGGTGCCGCCGGGTGTGTTTGGCCAAGTGGTCGCTGCGCATGAAGCGGCTGAGACAGATGGGACAGGCGAACCTCTTCTCGCCCGTGTGGGTTCGGCGGTGCCGTGAAAGTTCATCCGAGCGGGCGAATCGCCTCTCGCAGCCTTCCCACTTGCATTTAAAAGGCTTCTCACCTGTTTCAACAGACAGCGAATCAGTTTTTAAAACGTTTCACACATAGTCCACCTGGGATGAACAAAGCAGCTTAATCTGGTTTTAGGGGACTATTAGCAGTCTTTGTTGTTCATCTCTTACCTGTATGTGTCCTCATGTGGGCCTTGAGGTGGGAGCTCTTGAAGTAGGTCTTCCCACAATCCTCGTGGGGACAGACATGGCTCCGTACCCGTGACATTTCGGCTTGGAGAGGGCCGCTCCTTTGCTCCGACAGGACCCGGGCGGGGGCCGGCGCGATGGCCACAAACTTGTTGCCACCAGGTGTCGCCAGCGTTTGCTGGATGTAGACGCCGGGAGCGGAGGCCTGAGGGACGAGCAGCACCACAGGCCCTTCAGCCACCTGGCCCCCCACAAGGAAGACCTGTGCGGGTAAAGCTGGCTGTGGCACTTTGGATTCTTGATTTAGAGGCCCTTGTGTGATGGTGCTTGACAGCCTGTGCTGCTGCTGGCTTTCAGAGGTTGTGACGGGGCTCTTAAAAGTGAGTGACGGTGAATTGACAGGAGCAATCCGGTTGCACGCAAGTGGTTTGTTTGAATTATCTGGATTTAACCGACTCGTCTGAGTCTGACCAGCTCTTACTTGGAAATTAGGGCATTTATCAGGAAAAGTCTGGAGTGTTGCAATCCTTTCCCTAGACCGTCTGGTATTCGGCCCATCGTAAGAGTTCTGGACTGTTATATCATGTTCTGTACAGAGTCCTTCTTCATTGGAGGGCTGTTCAGCCTGGCAGGGACCACGCAGGCAATCTGCAGTGTGGCGGATCACACTGGTGCACTGGAACCTCTGAGAAACAACGGGGTGCTCGGGAATCTTCCCCGCGGAGTGTTGCAGTTTGACCGCTGTGGCTGGGTTGGTGGCTTCAATGTGAGGTGGACTGTATGGTGGCGTCATGCACTGAAAGGAGAGACAAGATGCATTGATTTCCAACTACTTATTCAGTGCAGTTTTCTATTTTTGTGCAAATATTGTAATGTTAGATTAAATATACATGCTGGGCAATAGTATCAATACAAGTAAAAATGAAAAAAAACAAAAAACATAATGCATTCCAGAGATCAGGTTCATCAGTTTTTTGAGCTTTTAAGAAGTATTTTAACATTCTGGCAGTGTGGTTCACTTACAAAAGACGAGCCCAACAGGGCAAGAGAACCAGAGGGGACTAATTCATCATCTGAGCAGTCTGAAGAGGGACTCGGGGGTCTTAGCCTCAAGTTCCTTGTCTTCTGATGCTTAGTCAGGGACATTAGAGCCTCTATGGCCATCAGGTCACCTGCGCCCATAAAATCCTGGGGGTTTGTGTTTTGCTTCTTGACTTCCATGCAGCAGCTGTGACAAGGCAAAAAAGGAAAAAAAAAGAAAAGTGTAAGCACATTATGGGTTGTTTTTTTCTTATTCTTTCCAGATCTTCAACCACATCATGAAATACTCTAAATGATTTCCATATTCTTCCCATGGTGTCATTTATTGATACACAACCATATACACCGTGTAGGTTAAAATATTTATCGACTTTGAAGCCCATCACCATTCAAGAACGTAGCAACCGGCATGTGAACCGTGCATGATCAGCTGCTGCTCTGAACGTGCTTCCCTTTAACCTACTTATCTCGCGAGAGAAACGCACAGATTCCTGTACGGGGGACGAACAGACACGCGACACCAAACAAGCAGGGCCATAAACTATAACCACAATAATTATTCCCAACAGATGTCTGTGGGATTTTGGAATCATTTTAAAATACATTCGGCTTAAAATTTTAATTTAAGAATTTCCGTCCCAATACACATAACTTCTCCTTCAAACGGAAAAAAAATCCAAATTGGAGTATATGTATCGTAGGAGAAATGAAGACATATTTACTTACGTCTATGTTTTCCTCTGTGAGGTTGTCCGGATAACAGAGTGACCGTGAAGAAGACCCCCTCGTCCCGGAGTTGTCATTTAAGGACTGAATTAACAGTTTTAGCATCGGCCAATTTTCCCATTCAACGTTTCAAACGCGGAGTGGGGAAAAAATAGGGGCGTGGCCTAAGACGGTGCCCAATAAACCGCAAAGGTGTGTTAAGGCGTCGACCAATGGGAGGGTGAGCCGGCGCGTGATCGGCGGCTGATGGAATCATGGAGGCTGCGTGGTACACAGCGTCATGGGCTTAGGAAATAACCCATCCATCCATGCTCAGATGCATAAATATATAAGCTCCATATGCTTGAATGAGTTACGTGTTCTGATGATGACGATGAAATTGAAATGCTAAAAAGCTATAGCTCAGTCTAGAGGACTTTGCTGAATTGGATTTGGTGTCATACCCTCCCATAGACACATTTTTGGTTCATATATGACCAAAGGTTCAAACCCAGAGACTTCGAATTTGGAGCTAGACTATTCCTGGACCAAATTACAGAAACAAGTGTTAAATTATATCAGATTCCATCCAGCTTCCACTAAATCTGGTGAGTGCTAGATTTTATCGACAGGGGAAACTTTTGACAGACAACCAGTCCGTGACAGGATAAAAAAAGAAAGACAACAAAATAACATAATACTTGAAATTAATATCTTAAATCTATTTCTAGCACAGTTCTCAATGTGTTACAAGTTACTTAAATGACCAAGCTTTCAGATAACTATTAATGATGGGTATTTTGACAATTAAATAAAATGTCAATTTTTTGTTTTTTTAGTCAGACAGCCTCCTGTCTTGTGGCAGAGAGACATCAGCCAACAGGAGATAGCCTCAGGCAGCCCTGAGGATTAAGTAAGTGTCAGCTGTCTAGACCTTCCTGCACAGCACAGAGAGTCTGAACAAAAGGCCAGCTGTGGATTCATAATGGAGAAGTACACATGCAGGCACAGAGAGTGTTTGGCTCTGCCTGCTTCAGTGGGATGTTCTTCAAAAGCATACTTGCTCCAAGAGACAAAATTTATGGCCTAAAGTAGAAAAAAAAGCTGGTGGTATGTTCGTACCCATCATTTACACATACTTTTTTTTATTGCTTTTTTGAGGAAATTTGAAGTCGCAGGTGGGTTATCCACTGTTCAATATGTGACTATCAATCTGTTCCAGTGTCCGGCACAGGTTATTGTCCAGAAAAAAAGATCATTCTGTGATCCTGGGCCAGGTGATATCTATGGATTTATAGTAACAATACAATCAATAACATCGTTGTTTGTCCAGTTATATTCTAGCTCTACATAAAGGTCTAAATATAATAGAGATTTTGATAAGGTTATTATTTACATAAGATTTTTGTTTTTAGATGCTAGGATAATTAATTGTGACTGTCAAGATGTTTAAATAAAGTCATTGTTTTTCCCATGATTTTTTCTATTTTCAGAAACTTTGTAAAGCTTTATGAAACATGTCACAATGTTGATGTGTTTTACATCTCAAATTCTTAGTCGTTTTATAGTTGACTAGTTTTACTTACAACTGTCAGTTTAATCATTAATGAAAGCAAGAAGGACAAATAAAGGCATTCCACTTAAAGTCATATCAGGAATATCATGATAAGATACGATTTTTGACAGGAAAGCCATAGAATATATAAACTATAGCACAGACTTTGATCAAGATCTAATGCAAGATGATATAATATACTTTCCATGTAAAAAATGTTACGATTTGTCATTAGAAAAAATACTAATGTGCCTATTTTATAGCACATAATGCTTAAGGTCTCACAGCAGGGTTTTGGGTATAATCAGGCTGACCTCTTTTTAAAGACATGGTGGAATGGTGCAATGGAGACCCAGATTCTTATTCTTAGCTCTAATAACTTGTAACAGTAGCCAGCTGCTTAAGAGCAGATCTACGTGGTGTTACGCAATAGACAAATAGAGTCTTTTAAGCTTCATGTGCAGTTTGCTCAACAGTCTTTGTCTATCTCCATTCAGGGTTGAATTGAGAAGTGAGATTGGGAAGAGGAACATACCCCTCTTTGCTGTCACAGAAACAGATATTTCTGTGTAAGAATAGCGTAGAACAGTTCATCGTGACCCACATGTACATGCAGACTCACACTACTATTTCAGCTGCGCAGTGGTTGGAGAGTGGGTTTTTTAGGGAGAGTAAACCTCCCAGAGGCTGCCCTGTCCCAGGCCTGCCGGATTAGTCTGCCACCACCAACGTGAGTTATTTTAAAATCTTACACACCAGCCACTGATCTTGTTACCCCAGCTGGTAAAACTTCTACTCTAAGTTGTGGCCTAATTGATAAGAGCTGGTGCTGTTCTTCATCATCTATACTATAGATGATGAAGAATATAGGAATGAAAATATTTTCTATTCGATCTCTGACCTCTATATATATGTTCCAATAAGAGACTGAAAATGTAAAATATGTTCCACAGAATATCTTCCATATGACTCCCTATCAATGTTACTAGTTTTATTTCAAAATAGAGATTCCCATTAATAAAAGTTGCTCAGCCTCAGTAAAAATGACTCCATGTTTTTCTGTCTCCACCTCTTTTTATCCACGTTTAACAACACTAGGTCATTTGATAACCCAGCGCCCGCTCACCTAAAAATAGATCTAGATCCTTGGAGTTTATTTGACTTCCTTTGGAAATGCATATAAAAAAAGGAACTTTTTTTCCACCTAGAGGGCAATGGCCCTGACTTCATTGACCTTTGCACTGGATTCTGAAGAGATGATGTGTAGTATTTGAATGAAGCAGTAGCCACAAAGAATCTAATAAAATATGGAAATATATATACATATGAGCAAATACAGAAAGTTAGTACATCTTAAATTCATAATTTTGATTTGTTCAAGTCAAATCTAAACAACCGAAGTTGAGTTTTTTTTTATTTAACTTTCAGGACATTAGGAAATGACAGTGCTTTCGCTAAAGATACCTAAACAGGGTCAGTGGTTTCAATTGATACTTTGAACAAAACTTCAATTACTTTTCTTAACTTGTTTAATTCTAGTCTATAAACACAACTGATTATTTAATGGATACAATGTTTTTTATGCTTAAATCTATGGTTAAATTATACTTATATTTTAGTTCCAATATAAGATGTGTATAACATTCTCAATAGTCTACCTTCAAGAATAAAGTTATTAGATAGATGGTCTGCAGCATTTGTTTTTGAAAATATGTGATCAATACGGGAGAAGACATATTGTTCCTATAAGGCTTTGAGAGAACTATTTCTCATCTCATAATGGTGGCAAACCATGCCACCTGGTGGGGTAAATATTCAACAGCTTTTACATGACAAAGTGAATCTCCCTTTTATTTTTGGTGTATTGAAATGATCAACCTTGACAACGAATGGGATTAGATTATTTATGGGTTGCAGAACAATGGTAAAAGGATTGTGAATATTTAGTCTTCTGTCAGTGTTAACATCATAGCCATTAGCCTAAAGGAACATTGCTACAAATTCAGAAATCATAAACTGTGATGCAACTTCAAGATGTTTTTGCCTGATAACTTCTGAATGTTTTAATGAAATAATACAGACTTTTTCTGACTAACTCTGTGGAAAAGCTCTTTTTATTTTGAAATTTGTCCCTCTTTATCAGCGGTTTTAGTTCTATGACCCCCTTTAAAGGGTTTTGGCTGTAAACAGATTAATTAAAGAGACTAAGGATGTTTTAAAATGGGTTTATTTATGTTTTTCTTCTTCTTCAGGTAAATCCAAACACTTGCCCATCTCTGCTACATCTCCCTGGTCCTCTCAGGTAATTATTTTTCAGTTGACCTTTCATCTTATTTTTATTAACTCTTATATTGTTAAATCTCTTATTCTTGAAGTCAACATTTTGGCGACCTTCATTGAATGTCGGCGGAATATTGAAAGTTTTCAATGGAAGGACGTAATGAACTGTCAATATTTATCTAATTAGATAAGGACATGACAAAAATACGCTGTAATATTATGCCTTTCCTCAAAAATATTTTTGTGTTAACCTCCTCAGCGATTATTTAGTAGGAATTCCACAATACTGAAAAGCTATTCAGCTATTGTAAGATTTCCGTAACTTGACAACAATTCTATCCCTACCGAGATGGAGTTGACAACGTGCGATAGAACGATTACTTTAGCATAAAAGTGTTATAATTTTGTCACAATAGTCTTTTTAATTAAGCTAAACCTATCCAATATATCACATTTCCTGTTTGTGTTCGAGGTCCAACCAACGGAGCGGTTGCATGTGCACTAATCAACACACAGAAGAAGCTTGGTAGAGTTAAGATGGCGGCATGTGGGTGAGGAGGATGGGATCCAAACTCTAGGTTTTTCGCCATTAAACGATTTCTGTGAAACCACACATATACAGTAATCGAAGGAATAACCATTCCCATATCTTTCACGCGGCTCTGTGTGATTTTGGATTGACCCCATGACATCTATACACTTCGTTGTTCACCCGTTGCCTGGGACCGAGGATCAGCTCAATGACAGGTATTTTGTTACGGCTCATGAAAAAAACTAGTGAATTCTGTATTTAGATGCTTGCTGTGCTAAATTATATTCGAGTTTGTTTTTGTGACCGATGTTGACACTGTCATTGGTTTGCATTAGGATTTAATTTATTTAAATGACCCTTCAGGGTTTGATAGAAGGCCCGGCATTTTGAACAGCCCTTGTTAGCTTACCTAAACAGTCGGTAGCGTGCTATATGCTAACGGGTTAACTGGGTACCGTATGCTAACGCTAGCAGGATGTTTCCTTGGTTCTCTGGAAAGATTGGCTCTCAGTCAAAGTTGAGATAGACAATGCGGGTTGGGGGATGGGGGGGAGAATGGGTAAATATAGGTCGTATAACTCAATTGCATCTCACATTGGCGTGTTTCAATGTAGATATTATACCTATACAATTTTGAACTGTGTTCTGGCGTAATTTGTGAGATTGTGGATGATATTATGATCAATGAAGGAGCTAACGTCAGCTAACTGATAGCTTGCTACAAATGCTAGCTTGCTAGGCAATTCGCTACCACGCGCTTGATGAAGCCAAATATTTGTATTTCAGAGCCTTTGTGTCAGCAGATTTTTGCTTAAAGCTTAACAGCGTGGTTTATAACTACTACAACTGGAAAGAGTGTCCGAAGTACTACGCACTAAGATTCATATCTTTAAAATATGCGGCTAAGCCGAGTTTGCTACATATATACATTGCATAGGTATTAATCCTGTTAGGGACTTTAATAGGGAAAGCCAAGGCTCTTAAACAGTGAATGATCTATCTGCGTTGCTTTGCGAGGTTTCTAATTGATTGTGAGCGCCCCCCTCCCCCCCATATACGTTATCACACAGTTAATTAAAATACATTTATTGGTACTTGCTTCCTTCGATTCTTGACATTCCTTCAAAAAGGGTTTACTCGAAGTGAAATCATATTGTCTTGATATTATTTGGAAAGCAAATGTTCTGTGAAGGACATGTTTTTTGTAGAACATTTTTATTTAGGACAAATATAATTAAGTGATTGACAATTATGTTTTCATGACTGTTTTTTAAACGGACAATATGGGGGAGACAAAATATTTTTTGAATGACTAAGATCAAGAATGAGATAGGTGCTTAGTCTTGCTGTAGAAACACTGGTTTGTGTATTGCCTTAAATCAGGGGAATCAGCTTTGTTCCGAATGACTTGGAGGCTCAGTTTACTTTGCTGGATACAAGGAATCCCAAAGGGAAACACCTCTCAAACATCATAGTACTGTGGGGATTATTAGTTTCAGTGAGCAGTCATGGCCGTTCTATCCCATGGCATGCATGCTATTACTTTCTACAGTGGCCATGTGCTGCTTGAACGCCCTCTCCCATTTTAGCGATCATGGAACTTGCAGTTGTCAAAGCAAATAAATGCTTCCTCATGAAATTCGAAAGGCTTGGTTCAACTTGGCATGTTAGAAGAGCTTGCCAGGCATTAACATCAGGTTGGTATTACTCAGCTAAATGTCACTGGTGGTTTTGATTTGGCCTAAGTCTTTTTAGATATATAAGTTTAACGTTGGAATTGGAAAATACGATTCCCCTGATGTGAGATGGATAATGAACATGTTTTTGGGGTATCCTTGCGAAACTGCTTAAATGGCTCATTGAGCAGAGTGCCATTTGTTTAATGGTTCATTTAGTGAATGGCTGACCTGGATGCTAAGAGAGTGATTTTCATATACCTGCTCACAGTGTTTGGACTCACCTGAGGCAGAGGGATGGGTTTAGATCACTTGCTCAACTTGACAACCATTTAATCAGGAAGATGAATGAAAATGCATAAATGGCTTTTGCAGTCAAATGTGGTTTATCTGTGTGGAACTGACTTCTACATTTGTCATGCCTTATATATTTTTCAAATTCTTGTGCATTAAAGTGAAAAATCAATGTGTAGTTTCTGTGTAGTCTTGGCAGCAACATGCACTTTTTTTACTTGCGTCGTTGTCACGGTGATCTTGGGCCTCTTGTGGTAAAGCATGAATGGATAACTAATCATGAACACTTCCATTTTAGAGCTTAGCAACTTCTGTTGAGTCTGTTGTGTTGTCATTGAGGCATGCAGTGGAGGGATTTTTTGTGACTAACCTCCTTTGTCCTTGGTATTTAAAAAATCTATAATTTTCAGTTTTACTGGGATTTGTCTGCATCTTCTGTTGGACAGTTGCATGAGCAGTTTGCATTAGGAATCAATTCACTCATTAAGCGTGGACATAAAACTGTATCTTTAGTCATGCATAGCTGGTCAAATTGTCTTTTGGCTCAAATCGACTTTGATGGCAAGAAAACTGAATAAAGGTTTTGAAAAACTGACTGAGCACAGCTCTCCTTGCTTTCCTGGCATTCTTCCTCTGAAGGGGCAGTGCCTGTGGACTTGTAACCTCTAGTAAAAATGTTGCAAGGATATTAGTTGTTGAGTAATTTTACATGTGGTGAAAATGAGTCAAGTGGATCTGGAAGTGATATTAGCGAGATAATAATCTTGTTTTTTCTTTTCAAGGGATTATTTCCCCGTCTATATAACACAGGAGATGAACAGTGAGAATTAGCTTTAAGATTTGCTGTAATAAATCCTGTATCATTGTCTGTCCATAGCATTGTCTGTCTGCTTCACAGAAGTTTTTCTAAATTAAAAACGGAGAACCTTGAGTAAGAATTGGTAACTATCCTCTGATTTTACTATTGCTGACAGTTAGATGCACAAGACCAAAGTTAAAACCTTTCTATAGAAATATGAATGTCAGGAGTCTGGATAACAGATGGCTACCTTAATCTACACAGTTCAGCTGGTTTTCATCTGGACTGATAATACTGCTTAGAGTTCCATATGTATACATTAATTGCTTGACCCAGCTTCACAGGGGCTGCACGGGGGTACACATCATATTCCAGATTGCACGTGCTCAGTTATACAAGTAGGCTTGTTGGTGTTTTTAAACCGGTATTAGTCTTGTTGAAATTAGTTGGTATGGAGCGAATAAATGAGGGAGCATAGTGCCATCAGCAGGTGGAGGTGTTGGCCAAATGGTTGTAGTAAACCGATTGGCAATTAATTGGAAATAAAAAGACGATGCAAACAGAAGCTGCTATTTTGGCTGTAAATAATAGAAAACTGGAGCAAAGTTGGGTATGCTGCTTTCTTCCAGGGTTGTGATTTGGTCATGTACTTGGCTAACCGATCCGTATCACAGCTGTAAATGACCTATGAAAGTGACAAAGATTGGAGGTTTTTGACCCATATGCAGCCGAACAGCAGCTTTTGTTTGTTTAGTTTTTTTGTTGTTTTTGTGACGGTGTGGATTCTATTCATCAGGACATTAACATTTTTTTTTACCTGATCATGTTTTTCCTCTGTAAGGAACAGCTGATTGTTCATGTGATCAGTTTGATATAACACATTTACTAGACTCGAAGTGAGGTAGACATTGCTTTGCTTTTATAACAGGCAAAAGCCACAATGTTTGTTTTTTTTGTGTTGTTCCCCCCTTGATCTTTTGCTATTATGCAAACAGAATTTTGTCTTTAAAAGCTTTCTAATGATACCTTGTAATGAATGGACAGTGACATTCAAGAAGCAAAAAAAAAAAACACGCTATTGGCATATAAATAGTTTAAAGTCTTGAGGTATTATGGTGGTCAAGAGACAAGTGTGTATTGATAGCCAGCTGCACAGGGAATAAATACATATTTTTCCATATTTGGACTTCCTTAACTCATTGACTGCCAGCCATTTTCAGAACAGAGAGTCGCTCACTGCCAGAGTTTTTGGAGAATTTTGACTGATTTTTCAAGAGCCACAGAATAGTTTGTGCTATGACTATGTAAACACCGAACACACCAAAAGAAAGAGTAGACTCTCTTCTATCATCAGAAAAAAATTTTTTGTTTCTACCTTATTCCGTTCTTCTTTGACGTGCGTCTCACCGGCGCCACTTTTCTCATAGCGAACCATTGCGTTTGTTTTTATTTGCCTACAATCTATGCTAATCTCCCATCAAAAGTGGCACAGCTACCTAGAGGGTAAATTTGTTAGTACATACTCTGTCTAGAAGCCGATATTTACGGAAAAACTTTCGCCGATCGTCCCCTAAGCCACTCGCATTGAAAAACATAAAAGACGTCTATAGACGTCTTTGGCAGTCAGCGGTTGGATTTGAATTGACGTCTATAGACGTCTTTGGCAGCGAATGAGTTAATCAAGAAGTCGTGACCCTGCAATGGACTGGCGACCTGTCTAGGGTGTACCCTGCCTCTCACTGGGATAGGTTCCAGAACCCCCTCCATTTGCTCACAAATGGAACACAGAGCTAGCTAAGATTAAGATGGTTTCTCATCTCTCGTCTGAAAAAGTTGAAGCATCCAACCATTTCACAGTGACCTGTAATTGCAGGTCATGGCTGAGGTCCTCTGGCCATTGATGCCTGTTGTCCTGCAGGTTTTAGAGGTTTCCCTGGTTCAGCACAGCTGATTCAAACCAATCCAACATCAGCTGAATTTAACAATATTTTGAAGAGAATCCAAATCGGATGCGTTGAAGAAATGAAACATTTAAAAACTTGCAGGACAGCTGCCCAAGTGGCCCATATGTACATTTGAGTCTACTACCTCTGAAGTTTTAAAGCTCCAAAAATTGTGTGCTGTAAAATTCCAGTTCATATACTCTCTGTTTGGGTTATGTATTCTCTCAGTGCTGCATTTTTACTAATATTGTTGTATTGATTGTGTCTCACTGATTGGGTCTGTCTTTTTTCAGGCTACGCGAAGTCTCAGAGAAACTTAACAAATACAGCTATAACAGGTGAGTTTCTCTTAATTCTAAGTGTCAGATAGTTTTGCTAGTAAGTTTGGTTTGAATAAAATTGGATCCGATTTGTCTTTGTGCAGTCATCCTCATCTTAGTCTGCTTGAGCAGGCCGTCCTAAAACAGTGCGTTGTTGGTCCAAACCATGCCGGATTTCTCCTTGAGGTAAGGTTTTGAAGCATTTTGTCATTATTATTGATTAAACTTCTGAGATTTTCCTTATCACTGTTACCGAATGACCTGCAGTTCTGCTAAATTTTTGTTGTGGCTTTGTTATGGATGTTAGATTTTTATTAGAATTTTTTTTCCAAGCACTGTAAAGAGGCGTGTTGTAACTAAGCTCAGCCTGTTTGTTTGAACATTGATGTTCTAGTGCATGTGGGTGGAAGCATGCTGAGTTGTAAGTACAGTCAGATGGCTCCATTCTTTACACTGTAATTACAAACACCAAGCACAACAGTTTGTGTCTAACGTTGTGACAAGGTGGAATTATATCTTTAAGATGCTCCTATCCTGGAGCCAAATTGACTTTTGTGTTCTGGGGTAGTTTTGACTGTGAACAGTGAGCAGAGTTAATGTTTTTAAGAAGTCACTGTGTTCATTTATTTGTTCTCTGTTCGTAAATGAACATTAACATCACATTCCAAATAATGTATGCATCTCTTTTTAAGGATGGCCGTGTATGCAGAATTAGCTTTGCTGTTCAGCCTGACCGCCTGGAGCTCAACAAACCGGACGGGAACGATGGGTGAGAGACTATATGATGACCCTTAAACCATTTTAGCTTCGGCTGTAAATTGCGAAAACAGATTACTTGTGGAGATGTCTAAATGTGGGTGAATGACCATGTTCAGGCTTACTCATCCTGTTTGCTATCATTTGAATTCAATGCAGCGTTTGTGCTCTTTCTGCACGAGACTACACCTTTTACAAATTTGTAGAAAAAAGAAGTGGGTATTTGCTACAAGGAGGAGAATAGTATGTATTTGAGTAGAGTATTTTTTTTTAAGTGTTGCCTTTGAACTGTCAGATCTATTTTGCTTCTGGTGATAATATATATTTAGGAACACGGAGGGGATGTACCATATTTACCGCACTATAAAGCCCACCTAAAAGCCTTCAATTTTCTCAAAAACCGACAGTGCGGCTTATAATCCGATGCGCCATATATATTGATCAGGATTGAGTCGCAACAGGTCTGGGGAAGCAGCCGCCGACTCATTTTCTGTCGTAGAAGTAGTGAAGAGGTACCTCTTTCTGGGGATTCCGCAGTACTGTACAATGTACACATCTGTTAGTATCCATTTTAAAAGTCGACACTATAAGAGAATGCGGCTGTTAAAAAAATGTCGACATTAAAGGTAAATGTGGAATCTGATCCTAGCTAGGACAACAGGTATTTCAAATGATTCTATACTGCCGGTTTAGTATTTTTTATGAGAATAGCTTGTCATTTACCATAACTGTATCAGACTGTTTCTTTTACGTGTTTTGAGGGAAAGTTCCCCTCCACTACCTGATAAAAAAAATGTTGCACTACATTGAATACATTGTTTTTGTTAAAATCTAAACTCTCACGAAAACACTACGTCATTGACATTATCTTGTGAAAAATAATAAAACAGGTGTTTATTCATTTTGGGAGTGAACGAGTTGTCAGAAGGCTGGTTTGTATTCTATTAATAAATTTTGACTGACTTATCAGACTGCAGCTGCATCTAGTGAATGTATAACGCAACCCCAGCCACTACTGGAGCTTCTACTCTATGTGCCTTATAATGCAGTGCGCCTTATGTATGAGAAAAGTTTTGAAATGGGCCATTCATTGAATGTACGCCTTATAATCCAGTGCGCCCCATAGTGCGGAAAATACGGTCATTGTTTTTCCAATATAGATGATGGCTTTTCTAACTTTGACACCCATATACTAATAGCACAAAAGTCTCTAAATATATTTATGCTGTGAAAGAAAGTAGACTTTTTAGCCATGCAATTGTGTGACTCTTTCTTCCATAAAGGCACACTTCTCTTCCTGCTTCCATTTTTTTGCAATGGTGCATTTTTGGGGAATATCTCATAAGTGTTGATGTCATGTCAGAAGAACAATCTGCAGCTTTGTATGTAGCAGCAGCAAAATGTTGAAGTAAATCAGTCTGAAATGTTTTTGAGCTTCTACGATTTCCACCATGGACGTATAAATGTGGACGTTTTTCCTTTCCACACCCATGCAATCATTTCCGAAAGGCTCGAAATAGGTACAACCTTTCAGTCAGCAGCACTATTGTATTCTAAAGTTAAGCTAAGAGACAAGAGCATCACTGGCTGTGCTCCGCTAGTTGGACAGCTTACTGGAACTTTAACAGGTTTCTTGGGTAGAAGCTTCTTTGCTACTCAATGTTGTTCATATATGTATAGAAGATGTAAGAAAAGATTAATGGAATAAAGGAATATGTGTCATTCTTGACAGATTTCACAAATAAGTATTCATAGTTGCTTCAGGCGGTTTTTTTGTGACTTTCATAAATATTTCATTTGGTGAAATGGAAGCAACTTATCCAAATGTTTTCAGAAAGTAATTCCCAAAGAAGAGCTCTTTCCTTTTCCAGTTCAGTTGTCCAATCCAGTATTTTCATTTTTTTTTTAAGATAACAGCTTTAGTTTTGTAGTCCGGTCAAGCAGGATAATGGTGACACTGCAAAACAAAACATATTTATCCAAAACGGTTTACAATATGCATCTAACTTTTTTTTATTTTTTATTTTCAAATGTTTACTTTTAATTAGTGATTAGAAACTTGACTTATCAGCTTGTCCATTATTGGTTTTAATAAGCTGTTACTTTATTTTGTGTAAATAATTTAGATTCTGATTCCAATTCCATCCATCCCAATGTGACATGAACCAGGATTGTTTTTCTTTTGAGTCGTCCCCCATTATTCATTATATTCACTTACATAAAACTTTTCCAATTTGTCATGGTTTACTTTCCCAGCTTACAGCACATAGTAAACAGTTTTCCTACCTGGAACACATGAATGCAGCAAAATGCCTTTGGCTAAACTCTGAAATAGGAGAAAACAGTTGCAGCCCTAAAAATCCACCAACCTTTAATAAAGGAAAGTCGTGAGAGAGGAAGGAGTTGCAGCCAATTCTTATTCCCAAGGGTGTTGCCATGCTGGTCTCCAAAAAACCCCTCCTGCTTCAGTGGTAATAATGGGGAAAAAAACCTCCTGAACATAGGGGTGTAATTTAACAAATACCTGGGTAACATTTAGTTTCAGTTAACCCAGGTTAACTCATTTATCTATTTTATTAAATTATTATTTTATTTGTTTTTTGCTCTTTTTTTTTAAGTACATTCATATTCTTTTCAGTCCTTGTTGGACCTCTGTAGATTTGTAACTGATCTCCCATCTTTTGTTTCCAGTTCAAAGTTGAGCAGTGGTTCAGGGACAGGAAGGAGCTCCAGGCCAGGCAGGACCAGTGATCCGCCCTGGTTCCTGTCTGGTTCTGACACACTGGGCAGACTGGCAGGCAACACCCTTGGGTAAGTCCTGGCAGGGCTGACAGACAAATGTTCCTGTGAAAGCTCAGTGTACTGAGCAGAGTGGTGGGTTAGGGAGGCCTCGCCCGCAGGGTCTAGTGCCACGCCACGCGTTTTGAAGAGAGCATTACTTATGGATGCTGATATGAGACGATGTATAATTATGTCCTTCTCCCTCTCCCCATACGACAGCATAAACATAAAATGAGTAGCCTTTTTCAGGAACTGTGGTTTAAAAATAATAACATAATACAATGGACAGAACTGCTAACCCTCTGATTCTGCGTGCTGAAACTTTACTATTTCAGCAATATATATCTAAATGCAATCCTTTTATAACTGTTCAGTTATGAAACCCTTTTCATACATCTGACCTTATTAGGTTTGGAAAAGGAAATATATATCATGTCCCAGTTAATGCTGCTTATGTGAAGCCGTCAGAACCTTGAATGTCATGTGCCTGCTGTCACAAAGGTTTAGTCCTTTGAGTCTTTTCTTTTAGCCAGATGTAATCTGCGGCTGTTATTTCTCACTATGGTCTTCCATTGTATGCGATAGGAGTCGCTGGAGCTCTGGCGTAAATGGAGGCAGTGGAGGAAGTGGAGGTGGAGGAGGAGCGGGAGGAGGTGGAGCCGTAAGTGGCAGTAGTGGAGGAGGAGGCGGCAGTGGAGGAGGAGGAGGCGGAAGTACATCGGGCAGGTCGTCAACGGCAGCTCGCGATTCCCGTCGCCAGACCAGGGTGATCCGCACTGGAAGGGATCGCGGCTCGGGGCTTCTGGGCAGCCAGCCTCAACCGGTCATCCCAGCATCGGTCATCCCAGAGGAACTCATCACCCAGGTGCTCTCTCTTTTTAGTCTCTTCAACCTCGCCTCTTCAGTGAAGCCCTTTTTATGTTTACCTCAGAACAAATGTAAACAAGGGCCATTTCTGTCTTATTCATTGCACTGTTCCCCAGGCCCAGGTAGTCCTTCAGGGAAAATCGAGGAGCGTGATCATCAGGGAACTCCAGAGGACTAACCTGGATGTCAATCTGGCCGTCAACAACCTGCTCAGCCGGGATGACGAAGATGGAGATGATGGCGACGACACGGCCAGTGAGTCCTACCTCCCAGGAGGTGTGTACAAATATTTTATTCCTAAAAAACATTCTTTATAACGCTGTTGTAGTGTGGTCCACATCTGACATGATAATGATAAGTAATGGCTTGTATCTTTTGTGTTTGTACCCGCCTGCAGAGGACTTGATGTCTCTGTTGGATGCAGACATTCACTCGGCCCATCCGAGTGTCATCATTGACGCTGATGCCATGTTCTCGGAGGACATCAGCTACTTTGGCTACCCCTCATTTAGACGCTCCTCACTTTCTCGCCTCGGATCCTCCAGAGGTAACTCCGCAGCTCACCTCTTACAGATGACGGGGAGGCAGGGAGGCTTCGTTGCCACTGGTGATGGCTTTTGTTTGTGGGTAAAGCTTCCGGAGAGAAAACGATCAGAAATAAAGATACGTCTTTTTTTTCTGTAGAATGATGACTGATATGATTAAAAGAGCAAACTATGTAATTGCTTCGATCTGATTTGTTACTTTTTTCCCTTGTTTTTTTTACCAGTTGAGATTAATGTTGGCTAAGGTGTAGGTATTGACACAATTATTTAAAAAATGTTTTTAGATTGTTCCATATTGGGGGGGAAAAGTTTTTGAACTGAATTTAACTGAGAAATGTTTGGTGTTGTGTGCTGCATGGCTGTAGTACATATTGTGAGCTCTCTGAGAAAGGCCCGCTAGGCCCACCTGTCTTTACAGGGACCCTTTTTAAAGCAGCCTAATTTAAAAACCTACTCGGGCTATTTTCAGCCCATATGCATGCTTTCTTCTCTACATCCACTTCCTCTCCTACCTCACATTTTAAGATACTAGCGTGCAAAGTGACTCACCCACAGTATATTTTGGACACCCACTCAGCACTGCAATTGATTGGTTTGCATCACAGTGATTCTAAAGGAGCTCTCTCTCTCTCTATTCTTAAAACTATGTTGACGGGTCTTTCCCAGAGAGTGGCTTACTTCTATCCCACTGGTGTGACCTTATTGCATACCAGTTCTCCTTCTTCCCCTAGAGCGCGACTCAGAGCTGTTGCGTGAACGCGAGTCTGTGTTGAGGTTACGTGAGCGCCGGTGGCTGGACGGGGCATCCTTTGACACCGAGCGAGGGTCCACCAGCCGCGAGGGAGAGCCCAGCCTGGACAAAAAGAGCATTCCGGTGCAGAGCCCAGTCTCCCTGGGGGAGGAGCTCCAATGGTGGCCTGACAAGGTTAGACAAGCAAAAAACCAAGATAAAGACTTTTCCTGGAGTCTGCAAAGATAGTGGGGATTACATTGGATTTCTCAATTCAGTCTCTACTTGACTTTGTTTTCCTGATCAAACCTCTCCTTCCCTTTTCAGGATGGTGTGAAGTTTGTTAGTATTGGAGCTATGTTCTCAGAGCTGGTAGCTGTGAGTTCCAAAGGAGAGCTTTATCAGTGGAAATGGAGTGAACCCGAACCATACAGGAATGCACAGGTGGAATATTCAAATAATCTGTTTGGAACTTTTGGGAATTGAGAAATACAACGTTGTTCACTGTAATTTATGTTGTTTGTCACATCAGAATCCTTCCATTCACCACCCTCGTGTGTCCTTCCTTGGCCTGACCAATGAGAAAATCACCTTACTGTCTGCCAACAGCATCAGAGCCACTGTAGCAACAGAAACCAACAAGGTTAGCTCCCTTCTGTTTACAAAAAAAGCATAAACAAGACTGCTTAGGGCAGCTGTTGACTGTAAACTACTAATTGAATTCAATGAATCCTCATTAATGACTGTCTGTGTACTGTGAAGGTGGCCACCTGGGTGGATGATACGCTAAGCACCGTGGCTTCTAAACTGGAGCACAGTGCTCAGGCTTTCCCTGAGCTGCAGGGGGAGCGCATGGTGTCCCTACACTGCTGTGCACTCTACACCTGCGCACAGCTGGAGAATAGCCTCTACTGGTGGTGAGAGCCGTTTTCTTTCCAGAGCTACTTATATTCATGGATGACATTTATATTTGTCAGAATTAATCTCAGAGAATCCATCTCTTTGTTCTCATAGATTGATGAGAGGGATTGGGTTTTTTTTACTTTATTATAATATTCACAAGCTAGTTGTTGGACTATTGGAAACGTCAGAGCCCTATCAATATTCACGGTGTCTTATAACATGGTTTGATAGCCATTTGCAAATTTTAGTCCCTCTAAAGACTTTGTACGTAACAAAAATTCCAAAGTCAATACTTTGTCATGTCGAAAACACTGTCATGTCAGCCATGGAGGAGAAGACTTGAATGCCAATAACGGTTTCCTCTTTTCTGCAGGGGTGTTGTGCCTTTTAGTCAAAGAAAGAAGATGCTTGAAAAGGCCAGAGCTAAGAACAAAAAGCCAAAGTCCAGTGCTGGCATCTCCTCAATACCCAACATCACTGTGGGAACACAGGTGTGGAAAATGGGGCTTTTGCTCTAAAAAAAAAAAAAAAAAAAAAAAAGATTGATACGTGGCAGTTTGTGTCAAACTTAATGAAATACTTCTTGGGTTTATTTCTTTTTTTCTTCTTTTTCTTTAAAAGGTATGCTTGAGGAACAACCCCCTCTACCATGCCGGTGCCGTGGCCTTTTCTGTCAGTGCCGGAATTCCCAAAGTAGGAGTCCTTTTGGAGTCTGTTTGGAACATGAATGACAGCTGCAGGTTCCAGCTGCGCTCTCCAGAGAGCCTGAAGAACATGGAGAAGACCACTAAGACCCAGGAAATCAAGTCAGCAAATGATTTCATTTTTATTTTAGCAGCAGCTAGTCTGGATAGCTTTTAGTATTTTTTTCCCCTCATAAATTCAAAACTAAAAAGCCTTGTGCACATGTTTTACCCATGTTGACCCATAGGATGGAAAGCAAACCAGAGCTGGTGAAGACTGAGATGGGTCCTCCTCCCTCCCCGGCTTCTACATGCAGTGATACCTCCTCCATTGCTAGCAGTGCCTCGCTGCCCTACAGTACGTCTGTCCCCATCTCAACTGTTTTCTGTCAGCAGCTCAAGTCTCGACTTTCCCATCTCCCAGGCACAGAACCAATTTCTTAGTCAGTCTGTGCTCTCATTAGTCCCTTGACTTTAAAGCATATGGTGCACAAGCTTTCATCAGCAACCTTTTTTTCTCAGCCTGCTTTCCTGTGAAGGAAATTTCTTGCATATATATCGGTATATTTAGTTCTCTATTTATAACTTCAGAATACTTATCAGTTTGATCAGCTGTCCTTGGTCCTAACTAGTTTCTATCATCTTTTCAGCTGTATGCGTGTGCAGTTTTAATGAGTTTCATTTCACACCTTTAACACTTCTATTTATTGCTACTCTATTTATTAATACCCTATTTTTTCTGTAGAGTATCTGTCATTAGTGAGGGATTTGTTTGTGCCTCTCCTTGCTGGTGCAGGGGGCAAGAGTTAGAACATGCTTCTGACAGGATATTGATTAATTACATATGTGACTATCTAATCTCAACTAAAAGATAAAACACTGATGTTTTCAGAGCGAAGGCGTTCTACCCCAGCACCAAAAGAGGAAGAGAAGGTGAACGAGGAGCAGTGGCCTCTCAGGGAGGTGGTCTTTGTGGAGGATGTTAAGAATGTTCCTGTGGGAAAGGTGGGTTGGTGTAAAACATAAATGTCCTTTATTTATCTTTCTTTTCTTTTCCTTTTTTTTTTTACACGATTGTTTCAGCTTACATTCTGGACTTTTTGTTTAAAAGATGTTTTCTTTCATTTTTGCACTGAACTCTTTCTTTTTATTTTGCCATTATTTAGGAAATTTCCAGTTTAGCAAACCGTGCTTTATTTGTTGCCGAGTAAGTGCAGCTAGTGAATATTACACGGTGCAGCAAAATGTGTTTTGCAATATGAGAAGAAAAAATATTTGCACTGAACATTGATGGATGATGACAAAAGTGACTGTTTTTTAATCCTGTGTACTAAAAAGAGATAGAGAAGTTGATTCCAGAGAGCATGTTATTAAAATGGCAGCCTCACAGGTGTTCATCAGCAGTATATGAAATATATTTGGAAAAGCCTCTTTTTTTTTCTTTTTTTTAAACAAAGACTACACTAGTCACACCACAACTTACACTCCCTAGAAATCTCTAAAAAATATTTGCTGTTTCCCTGATCATAACCAGATATTGGGCAGTTAGCATAAGTAAATCAGATGGTACTCCAAATCAAATTAAAACTGATCAGAAAATACAGACGTCTGACAGAATAACAAAGACTGGAAGCAGAAGCCAACACAAATACATGTCGCAAGTTTTTTTTCTATCAACATATTCCTTAGGCAGGGTATTCTTGATGTAAGATTTAAAAGATTAAGTTTTGAATAGTTTGAGGGTGTGGATTTGTGATGAATGGACAGAAAACCAAAGCATAGACCCAGTCATTTCTAGATCTAAAAGAATGGTCTCATGTTTGGTGTCATGGCATATATTCTCACACGCATCTACTTCAAAATCCCCCCCCAGGTGCTAAAGGTGGACGGTGCCTACGTTGCGGTGAAGTTTCCCGGAACATCAAGCGGCGTGAGCAACCAGAGCGCTGCTGCTCCGGCCGACCCAGACCCGTCTTCACTGCTGCAGGACTGCAGGCTGCTCAGAATAGACGAGCTACAGGTAGGTGCACGAAGCCGCAAATCAGAATATTTGTTTAAGATTGAGCATTCGTCTGGCTTCCATTCATACCGATTGTGGTGTCCTTCTCTGTTTGTGTCTTGACAGGTGGTCAAAACTGGTGGGACTCCTAAAGTTCCAGATTGTTTTCAGCGAACACCTAAAAAGCTCTGTATCCCTGAAAAGGCTGAGATTCTTGCGGTAAATGTTGACTCCAAAGGTAAATCTTTAAAAAAAATCTGGACATGTTCCTTTGTGTCTGTTGACACACAGCTTAACTTGTATTTGCATTTAAGAATCTGTGACTATTTTCCCCACGTACTGAATATCTGTCCATTTTCCAGGAGTCCATGCAGTGCTGAAAACCGGTAACTGGGTTAGATACTGTATCTTTGACCTGGCCACAGGCAAAGCAGAGCAGGAGAATAATTTTCCAACCAGTAACCTGGCTTTCCTGGGGCAGAGCGAGCGCAACGTGGCCATCTTCACTGCAGGACAGGTGAGAAAGTGTCCTCAGAAGAGATTTTACGGGGATCGTACTTGCTAAACTAAAATGATTTTTTTCCCCCCTCTAGGAGTCTCCCATCATCCTCCGAGATGGAAATGGTACAATCTACCCCATGGCCAAAGACTGCATGGGTGGGATACGAGATCCTGATTGGTTGGACCTGCCCCCCATAAACAGCCTGGGAATGGGGGTTCACTCTCTAGTCAATCTTCCATCTAACTCCACAATAAAAAAGAAAGCTGCC
Source organism: Menidia beryllina (assembly GCA_013363375.1). Classification (NCBI taxonomy): domain Eukaryota; kingdom Metazoa; phylum Chordata; class Actinopteri; order Atheriniformes; family Atherinopsidae; genus Menidia; species Menidia beryllina. The sequence goes on from JABUIW010000019.1 coordinate 16,275,687, forward strand.
ATTATTATCATGGCTGTCGAGGTAAAAAAAAAAAAAAACTAACAAAAAAAACAATATTAATCTGTACTTAAAAAAAAAAAAAAAGACTTCTATTGGCAAGTCGTTTGCCTTTGATTTGTAGAAATAGTCATGGACGCTCTTTGTTTTCAGAAACAGACACTGATGCAGCATGTGCTGCGCTGTGACTACGAGGCTTGTCGGCAGTATCTGGTGAACCTGGAGCAGGCCTTCCTTTTAGATCAGGGCAGCCAAGCGCTTGGAGCACTACTCGGGCATCGATGTGATGGAAACCGAAACATCCTCCATGCTGCCGTCTCTGTGTGCTTCCCCGTCAGTAACAAGGAAACCAAAGAGGAGGAAGGTTGGTGACAGGCTCGGATGTCTGTGGTTTGATTGAAGATTAATGCACTTATGATGTTTGGATATGCCTCTGTATACTAATTCCCTTCCTCTTCTTGACTCTTATCAGTAGTTAAATGACCAATTTGTTTAATTTCAGAGGCTGAAAGGTCAGAGAGAAACACATTTGCAGAGCGCCTGTCTGCCGTGGAGGCGATTGCCAATGCCATTTCTGTGGTTTCAAGCAACAGTTCTGGAAATAGGACTGGCTCCTCCAGTAGCAGAGGGTAAATTACCAGTTATTTTGTGGCTTGAGGAAAGATTAATTCAGGAAATGTTATGATTGTGTGAGGAAGGAATTTTCCCGGTGTCAGTTTTCAGTGCGCAGTTTCTTCAGAATATAATGGAAGAGCAAAGCACATGTGTTGAATTACTTTTCCGCTGCGCTCCCTGCAGGCTTCGCCTAAGAGAGATGATGCGGAGGTCCTTGAGGGCAGCAGGGCTCGGCCGTCATGAATCTGGCCCATCGTCCAGTGACCACCAGGACCCTGTTTCGCCACCCATTGCTCCGCCAAGTTGGGTCCCCGATCCTCCACCAATGGACCCGGGTTAGTCAATCGTAACAAAACTGCATACTTGGGGTCACGTATTTACACAGGTTATTTAGGAATAATATTCTTTAATCAACAGATGGAGACATTGACTTCATTCTAGCTCCAGCTGTCGGTTCTCTCACCACTGCCTCCACTGGTACCAGCCAGGGACCCAGCACCTCCACCATACCAGGTACATAGCGTGTCTTAATAGATAGAAACAGAAACTATGTATTTATGTTGCATATGTCCCCTCTCTAAAGATAATCTTTAGGAAGACTAAAGTTTAGTTGAACACTGTGTTCCCCCATACATGATGTCCTCTGGAGGAATGCAACTCTTAAATATGTGTTTAATTGCTTACTTTGTTCTCTGTGTGTACGCAGGGCCATCGACTGAGCCATCTGTGGTCGAGTCTAAAGACAGGAAGGCCAATGCCCACCTAATCCTGAAGCTGATGTGTGACAGCGTTGTTTTGAGACCCCACCTTCGGGAGCTGCTCTCAGCAAAGTAGGTTTCTTCAGGACCGTATGAGGATGTCTGGAATATTAGCTTTGTCATATTTGTTCACTATTTCTTCATGTGCCTGTCCCTCTGAAGTGCTTGCCTGTGTTGTTGCAACTTTTTGACAGGGATGCCAGAGGAATGACCCCATTCATGTTGGCTGTCAGTGGCAGAGCCTACCCAGCAGCCATCACGGTGCTTGAGGCTGCTCAAAAAATGGCTAAAGGTGAGTGAATAATTCAGCTTTTTGTTATGAACTATCTTAACATGCTTGACTCAAGAGTTGTGCTATCCCCGTGACGGGGAGATGGAGGCACGTGCAGCAAGCGGTCTTCTCTTTAAATAAATTGTAGAGAAGCGACACACTTTCCGTGACACTGATGTAACCATAAGTGACTCGGAGCATTTCCATCAGTCCTGAGAATACTGACCTATTTTGCTGCCCTGCTTCCAGCCAACTCTCATTTTCATCACTCCCATTCCATAACTTCCATTTTTCTTCTTAAATGATGTGAACACAGTGGGCGACACGGGCATCACAGAAAAGGAAGATGCAGATTCTGTGTTTATGGAAATGATATGCCCCTCGGGAACCAACCCAGATGATTCTCCACTATATGTTCTCTGCTGCAACGACACCTGCAGCTTCACTTGGACCGGAGCAGAACACATCAACCAGGTCAGTGCTTAAGTTTAGGTTCTTCACAAGAACAAGTGTCGACATCTAACAAGTAGTGCTTCTAACTTTAGAAAGCATGTGTAAGTTCTCTTATATATTTTCCTTTCAAATTTGACCAACTTGCATTTAATTGATGAGACCTGTTTTGCATGCAGGACATATTTGAATGTCGAACGTGTGGCCTCCTGGAGTCCCTCTGCTGCTGCACTGAGTGTGCGCGAGTCTGCCACAAAGGACACGACTGCAAGTGAGTCTTCTGTTTCCGCTTTATATTTAGGTGCTAGTTTGTCCTTTTGCTTCTCATCACCAAAGTTTTTGGTCATGTGGTTTAAATATTTTTTGTGTTTGTATTCTTTTCCAGACTGAAAAGAACTTCTCCTACAGCTTACTGCGATTGTTGGGAGAAGTGCAAATGTAAAACGTTGATAGCTGGCCAGAAGGCTGCTCGCCTGGATCTGTTGTACAGGCTACTAACAACCACCAACTTGGTCACCACACCAAACAGCAGGTAACCTTACATTTGACTCTTCTTCATTCTTTTTTTAGTTAGTTACGATCTCACAATCTCTTTTTTATATATATATATATATATATATATATATATATAGGGCTATGTGCAAATTCATGTCGTTTTGATTCCACAATTTTTTTTTTTTTTTTTTTTTTTTTTATTAAGTGAAGAAAGTAATTTATGTGCGTTTTGTTTCTGTCCGCAGGGGAGAGCACATTCTACTGTTCCTGGTGCAGACTGTTGCCAGACAAAGTGTTGAGCATTGCCAGTACAGACCACCACGCATCCGAGAGGACAGGAACCGCAAGGCTGCTAATGCAGAAGGTGCGGTACTTTATATTTATTTACCCCCACTCCCCCCTCGTATCTGTTTGACATACTGAATGTCTAAATATCTCTTATCTTGCAGACTCTGACATGCCAGACCATGACCTTGAACCTCCTCGCTTTGCTCAGCTGGCTCTGGAGAGGGTCCTGCAGGACTGGAATGCACTGAAATCCATGATTATGTTTGGTTCTCAGGAAAATAAAGACCCGTAAGCATCTCAGTAGCATTATCATTTGGTTGGCAAAAATATCAAGCACCTTGTATAATATACACAAACATCTCTTTGTCAATTATCCCAAAAAGAAAATAATCAGATCACATATTGGTCTTTATTAGGTTTGGAATAAAAAATTACTCAAAGTTGATTGAGGGTTGGAACATTGCAAAGACGCCTAGTTTCATCACTTCTCAATAGAGAATTTCAGCAGGTGCTTCATTTAATTTTGATGATCAGATAAAAGCCAAAAGAATAATAAAATTAGACTTTATAAGCAGTACTACCAGCACATTGTGCAGTGATATAAAACTAAGTGTTAAAACATTCATTTTCATTTGTAACTGCTTTGTACACATCAGCATTTTGCTTTTCCTTCGTTGTTTGACATAACATGGCCTGAGTCTTTACATTTTTAGGTGACATATTTTAGTTTCTGTCTGTTACACAAGTTGAGCAACTGCTGATATTTAGATGCCTGCGTTTTCTGTATCTCCAGACTTAGTGCCAGCAGCAGAATCGCCCACCTCCTGCCTGAGGAGCAGGTCTACTTGAATCAGCAGAGTGGCACCATACGCCTCGACTGTTTCACACACTGCCTCATTGTCAAGTGTGCTCCTGACATTACTGTAAGTAAATCTACAAAACTACAAATCATGTTTTCGTTTGATACCGGAGTGATGCTACTCTTTAGGCATTTTCTCAGTTGTGGTGACTTTATCACAATTAAAGTTCCAATAATGATCCTCTTTTCATTCCTTTGATAGTTCATAGACACGCTGCTGGGTACTCTGGTAAAGGAACTGCAGAATAAATACACTCCTGGTCGCAGAGAGGAGGCAGTCAACGTCACTAGACGGTTCCTGCGTTCTGTTGCTCGAGTGTTTGTTATCCTCAGTGTGGAGATGGCTTCATCCAAGAAGAAAAAGTAAGTAGTGTGGCGGATACTGCTTAGATTTGAATGAGTGACTGCTGTCTTTCATTGTGTCGAATGATTATTTGTTATTAAGCTCTGTTCTCACATTTGTGTTTGACAATATTTAAATGTTTTGTTTACTGGTTCAAATGCTAATCCTGACGTCTTCTCTCCTCTTCTCACAGCAATTTTATCCCCCAGCCCATTGGGAAATGCCGGCGTGTTTTCCAGGCTCTCCTGCCTTATGCTGTGGAAGAGCTCTGTAACGTGGCTGAGTCACTGATCGTTCCCGTGCGAATGGGTATCGCAAGACCTACAGCTCCGTTCACTTTGGCCAGCACCAGCATCGATGCAGTGCAGGGCAGCGAGGAGCTTTTCTCTGTTGAACCGCTGCCTCCTAGACCCTCACCAGACCAGTCCAGCAGGTGGGTTTTATGTTTTGTTGTGTTTGCTGCATTAAAAAAAAAAAAATCTATTTTGCACAAATTGTTAGAGTAAATTGGGTTGCACTCTTGTCAAACCTTTTAATCATCTTGTAAAGTTTGATTGGTTTAAAAAAAAAAAAAAAGTTTATATGTTTATCTCATTTGATTTTGTCTGTTGACTCGACATGATTAATCTGTTTCCAGCTCAAGCCAAACTGCCGCCTCTTATATCATCAGAAACCCTCAGCCCCGCCGCAGCAGCCAGTCTCAGCCTGTTCGAGGAAGAGATGAGGAGCAGGACGACATTGTATCGGCAGATGTGGAAGAGGTGGGGATTCTCATTAATAAGTCATGAAGGCTAAAGTTACCCTTGGGTCCAAGCATTCCAGTGCACGAGACGACAGATCTGATCCTGCAGTCATCTAATTTTTCTACTTATTTACATTGCATACATATTTTTGTGTACTGCTCTATCTTTCTGAGATTTTTCTTTATTGAAATCTGATCTTGTTGTCTGTCTGTCTGTTAGGTTGAAGTTGTAGAAGGAGTAGCTGGTGAGGAAGACCATCACGATGATCAAGAGGAACAGGGTGAGGAAAACGCAGAGGCAGAGGGGCAGCATGATGAGCACGATGAAGACGGTGAGACGCCATCTGCTTTCCATAAGCGATCACATTGAATCAGCCCTTTAACTGAAAATTCCTGAGCTGAGCCTCAGTGTGCTATTTGAAACTTTTTTTTTTACAAAACGTTCTTTGTGTGTCTGCCCGTAGGTAGCGACATGGAGTTGGATCTACTGGCTGCTGCTGAAACAGAGAGCGACAGTGAAAGTAACCACAGCAATCAGGACAACGCCAGTGGGCGCAGGAGCGTGGTCACAGCAGCAACCGCTGGCTCCGAAGCCGGTGGGTCCACAGCTGTTACCTCCTTTTGCTTAAAATCTAATACATTCTCTTTTAAATCGATAAACATTCCCTTCAGTTTTTAAGCATTGGTCATTAAAAAAAAAATAAAATAAATAAACTGTCTTAGGGAAATAAAAATCCCCTTTTTCAACTGAAACTTTCAATTTTTTTCTTTGAAGACTATAAAAGCTCATTTAATACAAATCACATATATGGACTATGGTTTATTTTTCCATGAATCACAGACTTAGTCAGCCCTTTTTGGTGCTTAATGGGCAACATTTTGGATTGTGGGGTATTTGTATTTGGAGAGCTAATGATACAGCAGACAAATTGTCCCTGGCTGAATACCCAATGTATTTCATTTGCAGGCAGTAGGGTGTCCTTGGCATTTCCTATTTTTGGTATGAGCTCCTCTTTACTTCAATGCATACACAGATGTCAGGGCGAGAGTGAATTTGCAAAGTGCATACACAGTTTCCTTCTGAGAGTTCCTTCAGTCCGTTCCCTCCTCACATTTCACTCTTACCCTGTCTCATTTTGAACTAAAACCCTCCATCATCACAAGCACTGTCTTGTTTGTCTTTTCACCCAAATAACAAACTAATCAACTTGCAGTTTTTCCAAAAGGTGTGGTGTGTCCCCCCCCTTCTGTAGTTATGTAAGATGTTTATATTCTACTAATATTGTTTTTTTTTTTTGTCCTGACAAGGAACGCATTGTTGTACTCTCTCTTTAGCGACATCTTTGAATATGGAACAAATTAATAACTAGGAGAAAGATTCAAAACAAGTTGATTGAGAGTGTGCAGCTAATGTTCTGACTTGATGCCTTTTAGTTGTCACCATTATATTAGTATTATTCTGCCTTGTAGTGGTGTGATTCACTAACCTGCATTGCTGCCTCTGTATATTTTATTCTGAAGGCATAAGAGAGTGAGAGGGAGGCCAAGTGGGAAAACCATTAAACTTCTTTTCTGTTACTTGTTTTTTTTTTCCATCCCTTTTCTTTCCTGCTAAAGGTGCCAGCAGTGTCCCTGCCTTCTTTTCAGAGGATGACTCCCAGTCCAACGACTCGAGCGACTCGGACAGCAGCAGCAGTCAAAGTGACGACGTGGACCAGGAGACGTTTCTGTTGGACGAGCCACTAGAAAGGACCACAAGTGCTTCACATGTTAACAGCGCAGCCCAGGCTCCCCGCTCCATGCAGTGGGCTGTGAGAAACACCCCAAACCAACGGGCAAGTGGTAGCGCTCCGTCCAGCTCCTCAACAACAGCTAGTGAGTGAACCAATGTTTTTTTTTTTTGTCTTTCTCTCAAACTTTGATGTTTATTTTCTTTTATCTTTTCTAACTTTTTTTGCCATTGTTGTTTTGCTTTTTTCCAACACAGCAAGCTCCACAGGCTTGATATATATCGACCCCACCAACCTGCGCCGCTCCAGTGCAATCAGCTCCAGCGCTGCGGCGGCAGCCGCGGCTTTGGAGGCCAGCAACTCCAGTAGCTACCTGACCTCTGCCAGCAGTCTCGCCCGTGCCTACAGCATTGTCATCAGGCAGATATCAGATCTCATGAGTTTGATTCCTAAATATAACCACCTTGTCTACTCCCAGTATCCTGCAGCTGTGAAGCTCTCCTACCAAGATGCAGTCAACCTGCAGGTAAAGCTGACAAAGCTAAGAATGTTTACAAAAAAAAGAGCTATCAAGATGCTATATACCAAGTCACAGTCATTTGTATTACTCTTACTAAATATAACTACTTTGTTTCCTTCAGAATTATGTTGAGGAAAAGCTCATCCCCACTTGGAATTGGATGGTTTCCATCATGGATTCCACGGAGGCTCAGTTGCGATATGGCTCAGCTCTGTCCTCTGCCGGAGACCCCGGTCACCCCAGTCACCCGCTCCACGCCTCCCAGCATTCCGCACGCCGGGAGCGTATGACTGCCCGGGAGGAGGCCAGCCTGCGCACTTTGGAAGGGCGCAGGTATAGTCCTGTGACATTTCCTTTTCACACCACATATAATTATTGTTTAGAACGTTTTGTGAAATCTAGACTTAAAAATGAAGTCCTAACATAACACTTGTAACACTGACTTTCTTTTTTTATTTCAGGAGAGCGGCCACACTGCTGACTGCTCGTCAGGGCATGATGTCAGCACGGGGTGACTTTCTGAACTACGCCCTCTCCCTGATGCGTTCCCACAACGATGAGCATTCTGACGTGCTCCCCGTCCTGGACGTGTGCTCGCTGAAACATGTGGCCTACGTTTTCCAGGCTCTTATCTATTGGATAAAGGCCATGAACCAGCAAACAACTCTGGATACCCCACAGATGGACAGGAAGAGGTAGGAGGAGAAATTGAGCCCTGTAATTGTCCTGAAACTTTCACTTGAGTTGAACCTTTTAAATAAATTTCACTATTTTTAACAATTTCTTTAACTTTTAGGAATAGAGAAATTTTGGAACTTGGTTTGGACAATGAGGATTCTGAGCACGAGAATGACGAGGACACCAATCAAAGTAAGAGTTGACTAATGACCAATGATCATCTTGATGCAAATGTCACAGTATGACTTAACTTGAACATACTTGTTCCTCTTTTCTGTCAGGTTCAACTCTGCAGGACAAAGATGAGGACCCTGTTCCAGCGGAGACAGGACAGAACCACCCCTTCTTCCGCCGTTCTGACTCAATGACCTTCTTGGGCTGCATCCCACCGAATCCCTTTGATGTTCCTTTGGCAGAAGCCATCCCACTGGCAGATCAGCCTCATCTCCTACAGGTCTGATTAGCAAGAAAGCCTTTCTACAGCTGTTTGAACCTTATCATAACACTGTGTAGCTTTTAGGACATGTTTAAACCCACTTAGGACAACGAACGAAGATGGGAGGAACTTTGAGGGTGCTGAAAAAGGCATAACAATAACTGTAAATAATTCAGTAAAATGAAGGATTCCCTAAATTTTGCTCATGTAAAAAAAATTAGACTAAGAAGCTTTGATAGTCAGCCAGAATTTGTAAAGTTCTGCCAGTTATTAGCACTAATATTGCCTTTCATGTGGCTAGTTCTGAGATTTATCTCAATTTACGAGCAGTCTGGCTCGATCCTGTATCAATCTGTTTAATGACCCAATAAACGCAGAGCCTTCTACCTAACAGCTTGAAGTTACACTTTAGTTTGTGTGTCTGTCCCATGTTCCTAGAAGCCGTTAACGAGACTGATAACTGTTGCTTGTTAGCTTCCATTTTAAAATAACTGGTGCAAACCGCTCCTCGCCTTGAACTCAATTTTGTTTTTTGTTCCACAGCCTAATGCCAGAAAGGAGGATCTGTTCGGGCGTCCCTCTCAGGGCTTGTACTCTTCTTCTTACATGACAACCAAAGGCCTGGCTGAGACAAGCATGGACAGGAACTGCCTGGAGGTAAACATGGGCTCCTCTCTACCCTCTCCCTCTCAGGTATACCACCCATCCTCACTGGACAAACGCGTTGGCAGCCGTGTTCTATGCATAACAAACACCACTGAAATGTACAAGCAACTTCTCTAAAGTAGCAATGTGTTTAAAAAAACTATATAAAAAGATTTAACAGAAATGTGGTCCTTTTGTGTACCCAGTCACTGATACCTGAACATAGCTTGCGTTCCATCTTCATTCTGTCATCACACTGTCATTATCTTGAAACGTCAGATATTTGACATTACACGCTGCTTAAACAGATTCTGCCTACAAAGATGTCTTACTCGGCCAACCTGAAGAATGTCATGAGCATGGAAACCGGCCAGCGGGGCTCTGAGAACCAGTCAGCCGGAGAGCAGGAGATGGAGGCTTCAAAACCAGGCCCTTCTCCTCATGACCTCGCTGCCCAGCTCAAAAGCAGCCTACTCGCTGAGATTGGCCTCACCGAAAGCGACGGCCCGCCTCTCCCCTCGTTCAGGTGAATGAAAGTTGTTGAATGTTAAAGATGGAGAAAACTCTTTGAAACGAGTCAGAATACAATACAACAGAATGCAACGAAAGCTCTAATTTTATTTTTAAAAAGGGCTTAAAAATCAGTGTAAATATTTAAAAATGTTGGTTGGTCTCTGTTCAGGCCTCACTGCAGCTTCATGGGGATGATGATATCTCATGATATGCTACTTGGCCGCTGGCGCCTGTCACTTGAGCTCTTTGGTCGTGTCTTCATGGAGGATGTTGGAGCTGAACCTGGATCGGTAAATTTTGATTTAATGTTAACTCAAGCCATCAAAACATGAGTTATTTAACAAAAATGCTTTTTAATCGGTTTCCATCATATCCACATATCCATAACATGTTGATGTTAAGTCTCTTTGCACATAATCTAAAAGAATCTAATGTGTCATAACGTGCTGTTTCTTTCAGATTCTCACAGAGCTTGGTGGCTTTGAGGTCAAAGAATCCAAGTTCCGGCGAGAGATGGAGAAGCTTAGAAACCTGCAGTCCCGCGACTTGGCCCTGGAAGTGGACCGTGACCGAGACCAGTTAATCCAGCAGACCATGCGTCAGCTGAATGCCCACTTCGGCAGGCGGTGCACCACCACGCCCATGGCCGTCCACCGGGTGAAAGTCACTTTCAAAGACGAGCCGGGAGAGGGCAGCGGCGTGGCCCGCAGCTTCTACACAGCCATAGCGCTGGCCCTCCTCTCAAACGACAAGCTGCCCAACCTGGACTGTGTTCAGAGTGTCAGCAAGGGCATGCAGGCCAGCAGTACGTGTCATCACGATTATTATTCAAGTATGACAATACATAGAAACTACCGCATATTATGGAAATTTGATTCTGTTCTTATCTGAAGTGGTGCTAAATCAATTGCAGCTACCTTATGGCTGTAGAGTTGTTTTTTGCTAACTAAATACTGACGATGAACCTGGTGCTTATTTTGTTCTCAGATCTAATGCAGCGTCTTAGGAACCGAGACCGGGAAAGAGAAAGAAGAAGTGGAGGGCTTCGAGCAGGTTCTCGGAGAGACCGAGATAGGTGAGCTTCTCTAATTCTCTTCCTTTTTCTTTTTTTTTTAAATTATTGCTTGGAACTGGTACATTGCTGTGCAAACAGTCTGAAACTGATGATGTCTTTTTTCCATCTTTTATAGAGATTCAAGGAGGCAGCTGTCAATAGACACCAGGCCTTTCAGGCCCTCATCAGAGGGAAATCCCAGCGATGAGCCAGATCCTCTGCCTGCACACAGACAAGCCCTTGGAGAAAGACTTTACCCGCGAGTTCATGCAATGCAGCCGGTAATAAAATGCCCCAACAAGGGCAATTTTTAAGAAAAATAAAACGTAAAAATTTCTTGATATAAAAGGAGCTCATTTGTATTAAATAGTCGTAACTTCCTCTTATGCAACAAATGACAATTTGTTTTTAGAGGGCAGAGCGTTTGTGTCGCATGTTTCTTTAGACACTAGTCTGACTTTTCTTGTTTTTTTTTTTTCCCCATAAAGCATTTTATAATGGCAAACAAATCAGTGGTATTTCTTTTGAATGTTTTTGTCTGCTTTGAGTACATTTCTTTGACTGCACTAAAGCCGCTTGTGTATTTGTCTCCAGGCATTTGCCAGTAAAATTACCGGCATGTTGCTGGAACTGTCTCCTGCTCAGCTGCTGCTGCTGCTGGCCAGTGAGGATTCTCTCCGAGCCAGAGTGGAAGAGGCCATGGAGCTCCTCATTGCACATGGAAGGTAAACCGATCCCGACAGTTATGTAGACATGAAGGCATAAGAGCAACACGTGGGGCTCCCGGTAATTAAAATAACAGGAAGACCTTTCTGTTACCTTTTTTGCCTTCGTATTGAATTGGTTGCAACACTGGTGTTTTACAAACTAAACCGTTATCTTTTTAGGGAAAATGGTGCTGACAGCATACTGGATCTGGGTCTTCCTGAGGCCCCAGAAAAAGCGCAGGTAAATTTCCCATCTTTCTCCGCTCCCCATTTTCTGCAACCAGCTCTTTATTTCCCCGTAAAATCTAGATTGGTTTGGCACACTAAAACATTTTTTTCCCGTAAAGACTGTAAAACTGCATCTATTCACATTCTTCATCCATTTAATTTTGTCGTTTGCAGCAGCAGGAAAACCGAAAGCGTCATGGTTCCACCCGCAGTGTGGTCGACATGGAGCTGGACGACCCGGATGACGGGGACGATAACGCTCCCCTGTTCTACCAACCAGGCAAACGGGGCTTTTACTCCCCTCGACCTGGCAAAAACACAGAGGCCAGGCTCAACTGTTTCCGCAACATCGGCAGGTAATGAGCCGACAAAGACTCACCGTTCACTGAATCAAGAAGACCTTTTAAAACACAAGTTTGACCTTTTGGGTTTCTTTCCAGAATACTGGGGCTATGTCTGCTGCAGAATGAACTCTGTCCTATCACACTGAATAGACACGTCATCAAAGTGCTTCTTGGTAGAAAGGTAAGTGGGCAGATGTCTTCAGTACCTGCTTCATAATGGTTTCTCTATCAGAATATAAAGCTAAAATCTAATCTTTTTTTTTTTTTTTTTTGCCCATCCAGGTGAACTGGCATGACTTTGCATTCTTTGACCCGGTCATGTACGAGAGCCTGCGGCAGCTGATCCGCCATTCGCTGGCTGGTGAAGCAGAGGCAGTTTTTGCTGCCATGGATCTGGCTTTCGCTATTGACCTCTGTAAGGAGGAAGGAGCTGGACAGGTAATAGCCCATTTAGTCATAAAAATAATCAGTTTACATAGCAAAATGTAGTACATATGAAGTCAAATCAAGAATAAAAACTTAATGAAACATTTTAATTTGAAAAAAATATTTATGTACAGAAAATTACCCTGACCAAGGAATGGTGTTGAATAACATTTCCAATATCTCACTTTTCTCAGCAGCACTAAATGTAAAAAACATTAAGGTTACATGTTGAATTAATCCAAAATTTATCTACATTCAGTTTTAAAGACATTCAATAATACCAAATTTGAAAAATTGTTCATTTTGTTGCTTTGACCTATGAAAAAAAAAGTCAGTTTGCCACATTCCTAGGAAATCTGAGAGAGCCTGCACTGATTTTTTTAAATGTTGAATCCAAAAATCACGCATTCATCAACTTAATGATTCTTGATGCTTTAATAAATGTTCAGGTGGAGCTTCTGTCTGGTGGGGTCAACATGCCTGTAACCCCCCTCAACGTGTACGAGTACGTGAGGAAGTATGCAGAGCACAGAATGCTGGTGGTGGCTGAGCAACCGCTCCATGTAAGCCAACATTTTTATTCATTATTTTCAGTTCACTCTTTTTCCCCCCTACATTTTTATGTGTTTTTATTTATTTATTTGTCGGAATGGGATTGAATTCTGACTGTTGTTCAAAGGCAATGAGGAAAGGCTTGCTGGATGTACTCCCTAAAAACGCGCTGGAGGACTTGACGGCCGAGGACTTCCGGCTGCTGGTTAACGGCTGTGGAGAGGTCAACGTCCAGATGCTCATCAGCTTTACCTCCTTCAACGATGAATCGGGTATGGTGTCCATCTCCCGGTGATGCAATGACTCTCTCAACTGTCTGCTGAACTGCATTGATTAAAATCTTATTCATCCAACAGGGGAAAATGCAGACAAACTGCTCCAGTTTAAACGATGGTTTTGGTCCATAGTGGAAAAGATGAGTATGACCGAGAGGCAAGACCTGGTAAGTTTATTCTCTGAATCAGTCGTAACTGTCTGTTGTAACCCCAGTTTGCATAAAATTAGTTAATTAATTTTTCAGTAGTTTCACTCCTTATCTCTAAGCAGCTGAACACAGGGTCTCTCAGCAGAAAGATGCTTTTTAGACCATTTCAAGAGACAATTCAAAAGGATACAACAGCTGGGCAAAGATCTCCTTCTGACATGTGCCAGCAGCACAGTGTATAAGGAGGAAGGCTGTACATTTTACGAACCGTAATAACCCAACAAATGCCAAAACAAAGGAATAGCAGATTCAGTGACACCGTGATGCACAAGATCCTTATTAAGCCTCAGTGTATAAGGCACTGACACTAACCGATATGATTGTAATGATATAAATAAAGGAATTCAAGATTTGTGTGAACATTTCTGACTCAGAGCTGACACCATGAGCGTCAAGTTAATAAATTACACAACATGCATTTATTCCATATTCAGAATATTGCAAGTGTTTTGTGAAGAACGGATAGTTTCACTTTTTATTTTCAAGAAATGCATCAATATTAATAGGTTTCCTCCTATTTTCCATCGGTATATAAAAGATGGATGGATCAATAGGATATTGGAACTTTCTCGTAAACTACTACTTTTTTATTTCCTCAAAACTGGTTTTGAATTTACTTTTATATTTCTGTTTATGATCCGACTGATTTGATTTGTTATTGATGCGATTAAGAAAAACAAATGAAAATGTTCATTTGAGCAGGTCTGTGTGTTGCCGCTTCTATTTCCATTTGGGATCACCAACATTAGGGGGTAAAAGTTTAATTTACATGTCCCTTGGCCCTTGATAACACACCGGTATTGGTTTCAAGTTTGAAATTTTTGTGTCTTGCCATCCTGTGGACCCAGCAAAATGATGAGACTTGATCCTGAAACCAAACATAACAGGTGACCAATGTAACAAATTGCCTGTCTGCTTTTAGGTGTACTTCTGGACCTCCAGCCCATCTCTGCCAGCCAGCGAGGAGGGTTTCCAGCCAATGCCCTCCATCACCATCAGGCCTCCAGACGACCAGCACCTCCCCACAGCCAATACCTGCATCTCGCGTCTCTACGTGCCACTCTACTCTTCTAAACAGATACTCAAACAAAAACTCCTGCTAGCCATTAAGACCAAGAATTTTGGTTTTGTGTAGAGGTTCAACAACAAAAAAAAAGCTTAAAAAAAGGAAAAAAAGAACATGTTTACTGTTGTGTAATATTTACCTAGCTCCATTTTTGTAGATTTATTTTTTTGTCCAAGCAATTTTATGAAATTCGACATACTGTCGCTATCTCCCCATGTGGTAATATTTGTTTGTGTTGTGAACACAAACGGCTTATTTTTATTTCAGTTTTTATTGTTTTTTGTTTCTTTTGTGTTAATGAAGAGGTATATGGTCCAGAACATTCCTGCATTGGCACTGTAAAATGTAAAGCCCTCAGCTCTGCTCTATTGGCATAAACCTTTGCTTCCCGGGAATTGGGTTTGACAGAAAGCCGTCAACCGAAAAACCTAGCCAAAGATGACAGCAGTAGAAATATTTAAAAGGAGAAAAGACACACTGTGATTATTATTATTTCTTTTTCTTTCTTCCCTAGAAAAGTACTATCACTGACAGTTCACTGCTGCCTTTGTGGAAAGTCTTTTTTTTTTTCTTGTACAGGGGGAGTAGGGAATTTCAAAATAAACTTGGATGCAAATAAGTTGTCTGATTTAATTTGTAATGAAAGATTAGTGCAAGAGGATCTGTTTTGCAGTGTTGCCCCAGTGGATAAACATTTTTCATACCTTTTGTTTAAATTTAGCTGATTGATCTTCATATGTTTGTACTGGCTCAGTTCATAAAATGAGTGTTTTGGTACACATATTATAAGGCCATTTAACCAAAAGTCTGTTCAAAGGTGTGGTGTATTACTGGAAGAGATTATGACATAAACATATTTTGTTAGTTTAAGGTGCTTTTTTTAGAGGGTGCTTTGTGGGCTAAAAATGTGTATGCTGAAAATGCTGTAGAGTTTGTTGTTAAAGACCATCACTGACATAATTTAAACACTGTCTCAGCAAAATATGTTTCAGACACTGGCACTGAAACTGGACAGATCCACAAGCAGCGATATTTAATACGGTAAAGATTACATTTTTTTGTTACTTAAAAAAAATAGTGTTACAGGTAAGATCATTTGTACTATTTTGTAAACTTACTACCTGACTTTAATGCAGAGGTGCAAGCAAAAGTTCAAAAGCTCAAAACAAAAGTGCGAAAGATTAATTCACACGCTGACACAGCTTATGAGGAAAATTGCTAGGACAATTCAAAATGAGGTTCCGTCCTGTGTGTGGCCTCCATGACTTTATTCACATCTTCGCATGCTAATGATAAGACTGCAGACTACTGAGACACTCCTGCCACATGAGGCCGAGCATTGTCATGCATCAGAAAGAACCCAGGTCCTACTGGATCAACATGTGGTCTGACAAAAGGTCTAAGGATCTCATCCCAGAAATCAGTTCTGCTGCTGGGTTGTTGTCCTCCTATGGCTCCCTCCACGTTTCCTGGTTTGTGCTCCATGCTCTCAACACCATAACAGGAGACACAGAAAACATTCTTGCTACAGCACGCATTGATGTGCCATCTTGGATTATGTTACCTCTAGTGATGTAACCACAGGGGAAATTCAAAGAACAAAAATCAGCCAGTAAGAATCATATCCTCTGATCTAATATAAATCATTCTTATGAATGCATTCACTGATTAATCAATTTATTCATAGTAAAGATATTATTTTTTTAACTAAAAGGGTTATTCTGGGAAATATAGATTATTTAAGAAAATAATCCTCTAAAATATCAGGAAAAACCCAGGCCCTGAATGTAGACAAACGGCTCAATGTGTTTAAATTGAATCCTCAGAACACATATAAATAATGTGCCGTCCAAATAAGCCTATGCATGGCATCACCTTTGCAATCCCCTCTGAATTGTCACAGTTAAAACTTCATGACCAAAGTTCACAAGGAACTGTTGCATTTTTTAATTGAACATGTAGGGTTTCATCTGTAATCACACAAGCACAATGAGTACAAGTGAGGATTAAAACTTGGCCATGTTTGGTGGATTGACAGCATTTTAAAATAAGTCTGATGACAGAAGTATGAAAAATCAAAATGAATGAGATAATGAGTGGTAAATATCACAGAAGAGTTTATCTCCAGTCAGTGGTGACTGAGGTGCCCACCACACTAGACCTCCAGGGCGATTTATTTATTTTCCATCAATCCATCCATTTTTCATAACCGCTTATTCTCTAATGGGGTCACGGGGGGACTGGAGCCTAACCCAGTAGTCAATGGCCAAGAGGTTGGCCTCACCTCTCCCCCACTGCTGCAGCATCCGGTGGGCGTGCACGGTCCCAGGGCAATGTGTCAAGGGCATTGGGGTGTGTGCTGGCCCACAGCATTTGGTCATCTGGGGTGCCTGACCTTTCCACATACAAATGCATTTATCATATTGGTAATTAGAGCCATACTTTGCCTGGAACCAACACCGTTTCTTTGGATTACTGCTGGACTGTGTTTGGGTTCTTCAGGCTGTCTTGAGCTGTACTCTGTACCTCCACCAAACAAGAGTTCTGGGATTTGGCATTCATTTAATTGCTTCTCATTAGCACACCTTAACGTTTCTTTAGTAAATGTGAACATCAAAGTTAACTTTTGTATTTTTTGCATGTAAATCCCATTTCCACTGGATGACTTCATAGAACTTGCTGACATTTATAGCCATTTGTTTCTACACTTTTGTTTTTCATTCCGTGTTCAACCCTATTTTCATATAATATATAAGGTGAAACAACATTTAAATACGCATTTCAGTATTGTTCATTCTAATAGTATTGTTGACTTTTGAGAATAGTTATCTTATCAAAATAGTCAATTTTGTACGTTTTTTGCAACAGTCCAAGATCTTTACGACACAGAGTTGTGATTTACAACCCGGAAACTGTAGTTTACTACCGTCATGAAGGCATCATTTCTCCTCCAGTCATAACGGAGCCATATGAGGTGAACCTGCTGTACTTGTGGTCTGTTAATGCATTGTGTTGGTCAGCTCGGTGCTATACTCTCTTATAACGGTATGGGCTGGCTCGGCTCAGTGGCTAGTTAGCTTTGGCTGAGTGCGTCTACCAGATTTAGCGAGTTAGCCGACTGTCTAGTTAAGCCAATGTTGTTAGCGGATGAACATATTCTTCGCCAACATGTCGAAATTGCTCCGTTACTTATAGCTAGCGTAGCATGCTAGCGTATGAAATAGTGACTAATCGGTCTGAGTGAAGAAAAAAAACAATAGAAATGGAACAGTGGCAGGACGCGGCCTCTAAGCAGGTGAAGTTGCTGACAAATCGACTGAATGAACTGCTGTCCAAAGGCCTAGTGTGGCTGAACTCCGAGTTTGGTGTGGATCTGGGGCTGAAGCCTGAGCTTATTCCGCCATGGATGATCCTCTTAGCGGCATGTATCGGGCTGGTGCTTCTGGTGGCTCTGTGGGCCTCGGTCTGTAGGGCTGTCTTTAGAATGCGCCCAAATTTAAGCGCAGGGGACGACGGAATTGAAGCTAAGCGTGGCGTCAGCAAGGGCGTCAAAGCCGAGGAACCGAAGAAAAAGAAGAAGAAGACAGAAAAGGCACGTATATTCAACCAATTTGCGATACACCTCTGTCCAGTACGACAACCATGCTGCCAGGCTAGCTGGCAAGCTAACGCTGAAGTGACAGTTTTAGCCGCTGTCATTGCTAAAGCTCAAGCTAGCCTCTGGCAAATGTCAGACCGGGCTTGGCCAGCTTTTTGTTGTATATTACGAAGGTCTATTGGGTATTAAAAAAAACTTTTAAATATTTTAAACATTCTAACTGTATCTCCCCCCGCGACCTTTCTAGAAAGCACAGCCAAACGGGAGAGTCGTTGCTGAATCACAGGAGGAAGCCATAGAAGAAGAAGAGATAGTGCCACATCACCAGGCTCCCCCGCCTGAAGTCAAGACTGAGAAGGTTGCAGAGGTAATTTTAAAAGATAAATTTAACTTAACCATTGCCTATTGTTTCTAATGGAGCATACTTTTGTTCTTATTAAGGATGGCACAAAACAGATTTACTGAAGCTGTTACTCATGAATCACAGTTTTTCACTTGAGGCATTGATTGTAAACATGTTTCAGAAAGGCAGCTATATGCTAATTATGTTTCTGTTGCAGACGAAGAAGTCTAAAAAGAAGGCCAAGCAGGCTGTAAAGGAGACTAAACCAACCACTGCTGATGGCAAAGAACCAGAAGAAGGTGAAATATAGCAATTCAAAATTATTTATATCTGGATAAGATGATAAATGGGTGTGTTTTCCCTTTTTGAGACAGAAGACGTTTCCCTTGGTATGCCTTATTAAATAAGTATTGCCATTAAAGGGCCATTTAAACACTGTAAGTTATAATAAACTATTTACAAAATGTTAATATAATTTTTATTGCTTGTTGGATAGGAACTGTGTTCACAAGAAAAAGTTAACATCTATCCCTTCAGCCTGCCTAATCCATACCATATTTCCTCGCTAATCCTGTTAGGAATTGTTAGGGTAGTAGTGTAGAAGTATTGACCTATATTCTACTTTTCAGGCACGTGGGAAACCAAGGTCAGCAACAAGGAGAAACGTGAGCAACGCAAGAAAGATAAGAGTTCCAGTGATGGCTCAGCAAGTCCTGGAGGAGGGGACACACCTGTCGGCACGCCTTTGGAGCAGCCTAAGGATGCTCCGTCTGTACCTTCTACAGCTGCCACTCAAAAAAAGAAAAAAGGTGGCTCATTCAACAGTTTTAAACATACAATTTAGTTTACTTTTACATTTTCCATTTCCTTTTTGAAAACAAACACTGGACCAGTTAATGCCAAAATAATTATGCATTCATTGAAGTGTTTTTTTTCCCTGTTGTTTTTGCCTTTCACTGGTGTCTTGGTGACACTTTGTACTATATATACATGTATTATGGGAATTAGGTCCCGAGTGAGTTTTCGCTGAATTGTCTGCGAGTGTGCATATGTTTTTCTCTTTCAAAATGGTTTAATTTAAGCTCGTAAATGGCATTTGTTGACCTTCTACATTCTTTATTCTCAGGAAACGTGGCAAAAACGAAGGCTGAGAAGGGTGAAAGTGCCGTTCCTCAAGGTAATTATTAGAAAATGGGTTATATTCTGATGTAATTGTGGGAGTTCAGCTATCACATTCAGTGTTTAATGACTTTTCAGCTTGTTCTATTTATTGAAACTGAGTGTAAGCTGTTTTTTTTTCTCTCTTTGCATTAGCTAACAGCGGTGCAGGAGTGGAGGTGGTGCCTGCTGCCACTGACATGCCAGTAAAGGTTCCTGCTCACAGCGCTGCCCCAAAGACAACCACTTGGACAACATCTAGACAACCCGCGCCACTATGGAGACCTACGATTGATGGTAGAAAACTTTATCATTTTGCAAGATGACGTTTGCTCGTTTTGAACAGGTTGCTGTGATGGAGATTTTCTGTGCATACCTTCGCTGGCACTTTTACAGTTGTATTTCGCATCCATCCTTATCTAGTGATAGTTCTTCCAAATTTCTAACTGACAGGTTGTTTTGTTGCTCAGTCACACTGTCCAGTGATGGACTACTGATATTTCTTTAGTGAGGACCTTTCTGATTCTGTAAGCGAGCAATGGTTGCAAGCTGCTGTTAAAACAGCATGGTGTTAAACACAACTGCAGAGGTGGACCAATGTAAGAAAAAAAAATTACAGCTTTGGTTGGTGGGAAGTACCACCAACCAAGGGTTTCCAGTTATGTCCCTCATGGGACTGGGACCTTTCTGTGTGGTAAAACCTTTCCATCTTCCTCCCACCGTCCAAAAACATGCATGTTAGCTCAATTGGACACTCCAAATTGCCCCGAGGAGTGAATGTGAGGGTGTGTGGTTGTTTGTCTCTGTGTGGCCCTGCCATGGACTGTCCAGGGTGTACGTCGCCTCTCACCAATCTATACTGCCCAGGGAATAGGCAGTATAGAAAGTGGATAGATGAGTTGGTGGAAACCTTAGGCCTGTTGAGAAAAAAACATTCACAATTTCTTCAGTTTATTTAAATGACTTCTTAATTCCTTGTTATCTGGGCATAACAGCAGTGTCATCATATCTTTTCAATCTGTGTGTGTTTCAGAGTCATGGCCAGTGCCCACAGCAGACCTGAACCTGGTAGGACTGGGAGTTGGACCTGCTCGTAAGTGTACATTGATACAGTGACAGGGATTCCCCACCAGGTGGCACAATTTTCCAAAGTGAAGACCAAGCCTAGTTTCACACTGCACCTGAAGTGGCCCAAATCAGATTTTTTAGTAAAATCTGAATGTTTTTGAGTGCTTGGTCACATTTCCAAGTATATGCAACTCGTATGTGATATCCAGTGGGAACTGAAAGTGAACCCAAAAGTGTACCGCATGCACATATAGTGAGCGTGGTACAGCTCTTCCTAAATGGACAAGGAACACATCAAAGGCCACTTCAAGTCTTTAGTCTCTTTATATTTGGGCTGGAGGCTCATTTTTTGGGGGGGCTTGCAGCCTCCCTTTTTCTCTTCACTGACTATTGGATGGGATACATATTGGATTTAGGCACACATGTCCAAGTGACCAGGGTCGCTTTTGAAAAAAATCCGAATTGTGTCGTACAGATTCGGATGCAGGTCACGCAGTGCAAAGAACTCAGACTTGGGTCACTTCCGGCTGCAGTGTGAATGTAGCCAGAGTTGGTTCTGCTGATTTGATGTGTATTGTTTTGGGTTTGTAGAGACTCCGCCTGTGAACGACCTCTCCTGGCTCAGTCAGCCCCGAGTGGACGATGAGTGGTCAGGACTCAGTAAGCGCCCCCTCTGCCTGATTTGATTTTCCTTTCTCTTTTCACAAGAGATGTCTAACTTTTGGGTTTTTCAGATGGTAGTTCAGCTGACCATAGCTCTGATTGGAATGCTCCCTCTGAACCCTGGGGAAACTACGAAGAACCCACTCCCGAACCTCCCCAAGCTCAGGAGCAGGCCGCCCCCGAGCCAGCTAAGATCAACCTAATTGGAGCTGCTGTAAGTCAGCTTGGGGCAGGATCAAAGCTAAATAATATGGAAGTTTCCAGGATATTCTTAGACGTAACAGCCCAGTAGCTTACGTGCCCAGATCCCAACGGAGCTGTCGTGGTTCCTTCCTTCAATCATAGCTTTGCAGTTCGATGTCCTGATGAACAGAGTTAACTGAATGTACAGAACTTTCTCTGGCCGCCTTTTTTGTGCGCAGGAAGATGACGAAGATGATAAAGAAAAGGGTGATGCCACTACTGATGGAGGAGCTAAAGCTAAGAAGAAAAAAAAGAAGAAGAAGAAGACTGCTGAGGATGGGGCAGCTGGCCAGGTAACAAGAGCCCACCAAATATATGATTTTTTTTTTTTAAACCCCCGCATTGTTGTTTTTTTCCCAGTAATTAATGGAATTCATCTGTTCATGTTTGTGTTTCATGCAGCCTGAGGAGCCAGCAAAGGAATTGCCGCCCCCGGGCTCCGTGAAGAAGCAGTCACCTGCTCAGGAGAGCCTCGCTGCTGTCCAGCCTGTCAGGGCAGCTGCTGTTGAGGTCAGCTTGCCCAACGGGCAGCACCCCCCCCCCCCCCCCGAATCGCAGATCCCAAAAAAACGCGAAGAATTCAGCCGATTGGCTCGTTCTTTCCCAACCGAGTTAAAAACCACTCATCTTTTTCCGCCTTTTGAACAGATAAGAGGGGAGCGACCTGTGAAGGAGGCCGTGTCCCAGAAACTCCCCGTCACACAAGTGCCACACAAGTCAGCTGATGGAGAGCCCAAGCAGAACAACCTTCCTGCTCCAGTACAGCAAAGTAAGTGCATTACTGTCACGTTAAACACCGAGAGCCTCTCGAGGTGAAGACTGAAGCATTTGGGTAAAACTAATTGCAACCTCTGACTAAATTACTTGGGTTTACGTCTTTATTAGTATTTTGTAAACCTGGAACATTAACCACCAATGTCTGCCTAAGAGAAATAACTAGAGCACCAGCATCGTCTCGAGCCTAATTCACATATCCTTGACGTGTGTGTGCCGTTCTTCCCTGAGCGTTGCCCATGGCAACCACTGGACAGCAGTCGTGGATGATGTTAATTTCCTTCTGCCTCCTGGTTCCACAGAAACAGCTGAGGAGAGCCAAGCGCCCAAACCGGCAAAGAAGAAGAAGGCCAGGAGGGAGACATGAGACGGTCCGCTCCGAACACCTCTGTATGCAAAAGACTTCATATCCTGTTTATGCAACATGTTTTGTGGCAAGGACTCTGAAGTAAGGTCTCCATCAACAGACTCGAAAACCTGTCTTGAAAATGAAATGACTTTTTCTACATGTGACGTGTTGGTTGGTGGATCATTGAAAACTGAAACTAGATGCAGTGCAATCTAATGTAATGAGGTGTTAATGACATTTTGCAAATATGTATTTGATCTTCTAATTTCACTGAATCGAATAACTGAAGGATTTATATAGTAGTCCTTAGGCATGTAGTAAAAATACTGATCATGTTTAGAAATGTGTTGTGGTGGAAAACGAATGTCGTTCCCTGTGTAGATTGTAAATGGGCGTGGGGTCAGAGAACACAGGGGAGTAATGTTGAACTGGCCCTCTGCTTGGCGATCTTTTCAGGTCAGAGCAGAGGCATCCCAATTTTCCTGATATCAGACGTTTAGTTCAGGCTAACGGTTTGGGCTTGTGGCGTATGCAAGCTTGGTGATGCACACAAAAGGGAATCGTGTCCGCTTTGTACTTTTGCATTCTTGTCTTTCTGTGACTGACCACCTATCATCAGCTATCAGCCATCTGTTCTGTCCCCACCTCTGATGTTGTACTGCAGCGTGTAGACAACCTCCTCTTTCGGCCACCGGCGGCTCTGCGGCCACTTAGAAAGCCTCTGATGGCAAATAAACATGGCAGTTTCATAAACAACCTCTTGATGATTTTCCACCACTGGTTGATTTAAAAAGTCTTCAGAATCTTTTGTAAAACTTGTTTGTAATAAATGAAAAGCTAAAGCCATATGTAAAAAAGAAATGAAGAAAAAAACAACTAAATAAAGGCCAGTTTTTCTATGTCTGGGTTTGTTATTACTACAATTTCAACCCTTTTGTCAACATTATAAATGGTTGTGCAAAATTTAACGTGCATTTTCAAGGGTTTGTATTTCCTTATACAAACCAGTTTCTCCCATTAAAATGCAGTAAGGGCTCCATTTAAAGAAGTGACAGGCAAATTATAGAGTAAGGTAATTATGCCTCCGCAGTAAAACTCTAGAAAGTGCTGGTTACATCATCGGATTTGAGCCTATCTAAGCTCGAGCGTTGTGGTGTTTATCATCCCCAGGACGAGTAAATGCGACCTTGCAATCTTAAGCGAGCACTGTTTAACATGGATTTGACCGGAAGCACTGGCTCTTTGCCTTCAGAAATAAAAGCCTACCACCGAGCATGCGCTGAACATTTCACATCTATCCTAATCCTACTGATTTATTTGGGAACTGTCGTAACAAAATGCACACCGCACGTAACGTATTTTCTATTATATATATATCCTACATATTATTATATTTTACTCCAGAAAATCTAATTAAGAAAGCCTTGATATTTAATTATCGCCCTTTTAAAGGAATTGCGTTTCAATATTGCCCCCTTAAAATTACATTGACTCACGTTCAGTGTTGTGGGATACAAACTGAATATAAAAACCAATTGCTTCATAATATTTAGATGGAAAATTCAAATTAATTAGGGAAGCTCGTGTAGAAATTTCGATACACAGACCGTTCTTGGACCGAATTCGGACAATTCCAGTTTATTTTCAAACCGGAAGTTGTGCTTCCTCCTGCTCTGACTTGACGCCCTCCGCTCCGCGTTAAGCCGCTTAGCAATAAGTAAACAACGGACAAGTCGGTGACAGCGGCTTTTTCCCCTCGCTACTTCTTGGTGACAGTCGACGCTGAGCGGACGTCAGTCGGACAGGAAGGTCTGTTTATTTTCTCCTGCCTGCGAACACCCGAACAGCAACCAAAATGTTCACAGACAAAATGATGGTCTCTCCGTGGGACCGCTGGTACTCCACGAGCTGCTGCCTGTGCTGCCATGTCCGCACCGGAACCATCATCCTGGGGGTCTGGTACATGGTGAGCACCGCCTATTTGTTCCGGAATCCATGTAGACATAGGACACATAACCTCATCACAGGGGGCTTAATATGGGCTCGGATAATATATTTTTTAACAGAACATTATTATTATTATAGTCTGTGTTATTAACCGCAATATTCTTCTGGATGGAATATATTTATTTTACCCTGTAGACTTTACCATTTTGTCAGTTCCAGCACCAAAATGCAAGTAGATGCCCTCAAATGACTATTGTCCATCAAACTGATATTTTCAGGTAGCATTTTACAAAGTCTTTCATTATTTGGAAAGTGATGTTTTTGGAAAATGTGACAGTTTGCCAGGTTACATGTGCAGGACAGGGTTAACTAAACCATCCACTACATGTGGAAAAATCCTATCTCTGCTACCAATGAATTAATTAGCAGCTGGGCTCAGGTTGAGGGTTTTTGTGTCAGACTCTCCATTGACTGTGGAGAATGTTCCATCACATTCACCCCGTCAGTGGAGGTGTACATGTCATTTGCATTATGAACTACGCTGGCCAGAAGAAGACAAATACGTGCGGTGCATCACTGTCAGATATTCAGATCAACAACTGTTTCTGGTGCGAGCTTTAATCATATTTTTTCTTCTTTCTATTCACAACTTAAAATGAAACCTGTTAATCTATTTAACCCTGCAAACGATTGATATATATAAATCTGTTGCATCTTTAATGATTTAGTTTAGTGGTCTTGAGCTCATAATGTCAGCTGCCCGATTGTCCATATTGTTGTCTTTATCTCCCATATGTCCTCTGTCCCTAAGCTCATCAATGCAGTGGTGTTACTCATACTGCTCACAGCGCTCAGTGATCCTGAGAAGTACCACCTGACCAGTGCTGAGTTGGCTAATGACCTGGACGTCATGGATGATGCCAGTAAGTAGCCCAGAAACCCAGTGCTTTAGAATAGATTGGAAATGTTAGAGAATAGAAGAATTTTGCTCAGGTAAACATTTTGTTTACCCATTGACTCTTTAGTCTTTCTGCTTTGTTTGAGATAAAATCTTCAGCTCCTTAATAATAACTTAAGTGACAAAAGTGGCATCTTAATTGTGTTTAGGACAGTATTAATCAGTAACCCACAGCCACATTCATGCAAGCTTAATGTCCATCTGTCCGGTGAATGTGAAAAGCCGCCTTAGAAGACCAGGAGTTCACTGGAACATTCTGTCTGATGGTGGCCCACGACACGTGACACATTGAGTCTCTTATTGGGAATGACTGCGCTGTCCCAGATTCAAAAGATTAGGGTGATCCAGCTTGAGTCAACCAGCTCAGTGCAGCCAAACGTGAGCAAAGACACGCTCTGAAGTGGAGGATTTAGTTCTGTCGTTTTTGTGTTCAGATCTACAAAAAGTAACAGATAATAATAATATGTTTGTTGGTGCATTTAAATAACAGTCTTCTACGAGTCTTCACTAAATTTAAAATTGGTTTTAAGAATAGTTAGTTTTTTAAGGGAAAAAAAGTCTCCAATACCGTTTTTTGATAGTGAAAGAACAAACAAACTTTAAATTTTCCTCATCACATAACATGCTAAATACCATCCATCTAATAATCACAACCACTCACATTTATTCCTATGGGAAACTTAGTGTCCAAGTAACCTGACATGCTTTTTTTTTGGATGGATGGATATATGTGTGTATGCATATATGTATTGCATGTTGGAAAATATCTCATTCAACATGCAATACAAATACCCATATACACATATCCATCCTAATATCAACTTTTGAACACTTTCCTGTTCACAGTTGAATATATTGGCACATTTCCTCTATACTCTTAAGTCTTTTCGTAAGCTGAAAGGTGATTCATTCAATGACTCACAGCTGCAAAGCATTCTTTGTCAGTTTATGATAGAAATACAAGGAAAATTAATGGGTCACAGGAGTTCTCACTTCACTGAAGTCTTCAACAGGTGTTTTAATTCTCCCCATTTTCATCCTTATATAATAGTGATTTATTTTCCTCTGCTATGCTGAGCTCATATGAGGTCGCGTTGACAAATGTAGCATGTCATATTTTTTATGAACACAATGTTCCACTAAAAGAACCGGCACACATAATGTTGTAAACAGCTTTTTTTTTTTTAATCAAAATGTCTTTTTGAGCATAGTGTGCTTGGACTAAATAAATCTCAGATGAAAATAAATGGCAGCAGTTAGATATTTTTAAATGAACTTTTTTGTGACTTAACCTCTTTTTTGCCTCAGACATGTGCATTGCCTCCGCGATCTCTTTGCTGATGATACTCATTTGTGGAATGGCAACGTACGGCGCGTACAAGGTAAACAAAATGTTGATAATACTTAATAATACTTACTTACTTAAAACTTGAAGGTGCTTAACATTTTGTGTAACATAAATGGCTTCCAGACTATTGTACAAAATAAAATAAAAAATCTATCAGCTCAATACAATCTCCCTGTGACACAGTTTTAGTTCAGATGAATTTCTACAGTGTATTTGATCAGTTCCAGCTTGCTATTCTACACTCTGAATTTGGCCTATCACACATATTTGAAACAAATTTCTTTGTTGTAGCTGCGAGCGGCCTGGATCATTCCTTTTTTCTGCTACCAACTTTTTGACTTTGCTCTCAACACCTTGGTGGCTGTCAGCATTGTGGTTTACCCAAACACGATACAGGATTACCTGCAGCAGCTGGTAAGAAACTCCTATCTTATGTCCTATGAAGTGAAATCAGTTCCACCTTCTCGTGTAGTTTTTCTCACAAGTATGGATCAACAGCCACACTTGTCTTTAGGGGCTGATGGGAGCTTCTCTTTTAACCTGGTGTGGAATCCCTGCTGCTTATTGATTGTTTTTCTGGTTCCTGTTTAGCCTGATAATTTCCCCTACAAAGAGGAGGTTGCAGCTCTCAGCAATGTGTGCCTGGTGTTCATCGTTCTGCTCTTCATTGGCTGTATTCTTGGCTTCAAGGTAATATTTTCGCTGTTCAAATCTGATCATTTTGGAATATGGTTAGTCACTGTTGCCCTTGTTCCTAGTAGCTCTTTATCAGATATTTGGAATACCACACATTACCTGACGATGAAACAACATTATGAAACCATGAGAAACCGAGTGATGTTTTTTAAAATTGAATATATGCCAAGATTGGACTTTATGGCGGCTAAAAATAGAAGTAGTGATAGTTTCTAACAAGGGATAACAAAATTGTCAAATTCTGGATACCCATTTTACAAATGATTCATGTTTATTTTCTCTTTTAAAAACTAAAGGTACACTAAGAAATGGATTAAAAAAATGTCAGCCCTTCTTAAAATGATCTTTAAAGTCGTATAACTAGGTAGAAAATATGCTGAGCTATCACTAAAACCAAAAATATGTTTTAAAAGAGTTTTACTCAGTTAGATCACAACTTAATAACCTTTCTGGACTCACATGACCCCTTTTTTTTGCCCAGTAAAATGAGTTGTCAGCTAATGTTGCCAGTCAAAAAACTTGTTGTTCAATGAAAATGCAGATCACGTGAGTAGAACCGTGTCAGATATAGCATATTTGGAGTGACCAGACTGTTTATCCAGGTGTGTCCTAATGATTTGTGTAAAACCTCTTTGCGGTCTTAATCACTTGAGCACTGAGGCAAGTATAGCACACACACGGCAAGTATATGTGTGTAAAAAAAACTCAAACTAAAATTGAACTAAACTTAATGACACCAGACTTGTCTTTAATACAACTTCCTTTTTTGTCACTTCTCAAAAATAAGAAAAAAAGGCTTATACAAGCAAAGAAAGTGTTTAATGCCTAAACACATGAAGACATTTTACAGAAATAGTAATAGTATTTTAGTACAGTATTTAAAATCTTTACGGACTTTTGTATATTTTGGATACTCAACAAGTCAAATTTCTTGCTTTGTTATTTCGCTGACAATAAAAACAATTTGTGCTTTGTTAAAGCTTCTAGAGTGAAGTTAGAAATCCCAGACTCAAAATAGAAAAGCCACTTTTCTTAGATTTCCAGTCATTCCCAGAGGAGTCATGTATTGCCTCCAAACGATGCTTGAATCATTTCTACCTGATGAAGAAAAATCACTTTGCACAGCTGGCATTGTCGTCACATTTTGAGAATCCTTTGCAGTGGACGGATGAGTAAATCGATTGGCCACTATTGCAGGACATGGATCTCTGTGCAGTTTTTTGGAGGCTATTCATACAACAGAACTGTGAGGGCATTAAAGAGGCCTCTTAATTGGGTTTTGATGGTAAGAAAGTTAGAGAGCTCAGACTGGCTTTGGATATCCAGGCAGATGGATGGATGTAGCAGATGGTGTTGTGTTTGGTGGAGGCATTCTGTCCAGTAGCACGCTGCCTGCAGAGAGCCAGATGATTTTAGGTTTGCAGAAAAACAACAGGAAGTTGTTTCTCACTACTATAAAAAGATGTCAATCCTTTCACCAGACCTTGTAAACAGAGTCTGTATTCACCAAAACAGAGAACTTCTTTGAATAACAGAATTTTATGACTCTTTCATGCTCTTTGGGGTGTGCTGTTCTTGTATGTGTGAGGCCATTTGGGTCTGTCAGTGCGGAAAACAAGATTTAATCCTGCAGATAGACTCTGTAAAAATAATTTGCTGTCATACATCCTGCTTCGTGAGATGCACTGGCTTTATACTGTTTACTGTTTTTTCATAGCCAAGCGCCATCATCTGCCTGTTTGCATGATATCATCCAAATGTTATACATTTCTACTGTTTTCCATCTTAGTAAATACCTTTGGTGTTAATGTAATTCATTCTACAGGGAGGAATGCAATAAGCAAAGTGTTGATTGAGATTAAATATGAAATATTTGAAGAATGCTAAATCGGCCGAGCTGAGTAGTTAAAGCATCATTATGTGAAGAAAAATATATTGAATTACAGTGTGACATTTATCTTAGAAGTTATATTGGTATTCTGGAACTAAATTGTTTCATTTGTGTTTTGTTTTCTCTTTATCTGGCATCAGGCGTATCTGATAGCATGTGTGTGGAACTGCTACAGATATGTGAATGGAAGGGGTGGCTCTGAAATCTTGCTCTACGTTACAACCAACGACACCACGGTAAGTTCCCCTGCTGTCGATCTTCATCAACAACGTTTCCACGGTTTTAAATCAGTGTTTAAATGATGATACTGGGGATTCTCTGCATATTATTGTACTTTCTGTGCTTATCTGTGGCACTTTGCCCCATAATAACTAGCTCTAAATGAGAGGAAATCCATTTGAAAAAAGATCAAGTATGTTCTGTGACCAATATGATATTATAGCTCTTAGCTTTTGACCATGAATATCATATCGTTTTTTAAAATGTGTATTTTTGCATATTTTAATTCAAATTTAATGTGAACAGCGCATTGAATGGGAGATTAAGCTAAATATATTATATTCAGCAAAAAACTATAACAGTAGTAATGATAAATACATTATTTTTCTTAGAAATTTGGCATAACAAAATATTAGATTGTAAAACTTATGTCACACCTAGACAACATGTGGTTAAGACATACATTTTTGGTTAGTTTAGAATTTTTATAGAACATTAAGATGTTTTTTTATTGAACGTGAAGTAGTAATTTCACATTCAGTTCTTGGGAATGTGGTTGCACACAAATGTTCTGCTGTCCAACAACCTGTGTGAATGCTAATCATATTTTCCAATGAGCTATCACACACATCTGCGTGCAAAGCGTAGCGATCGTTTGACTGCTCTCGCTCCGACAGTAATGCCCCTGGCATTCCTTATGTCCAGTGTACAGCTGTACAAATACTATTATTAACATGAACCCAAAGAGACTGATTAAGAAAAAGAACATTAACAAATGTGGGAAACAAAATATACAACAAAAAGTGAACCTGTTTGTAAGGAAAACCCATTTTAGGGAACAAACTGTATTCTTGTGAATGTGTGAGGTGTGTATGTATATTTACACCCACGTCGTTGCTGTATTTAGTCTTCTTAGTCTCTTCATGTGTACATCATCAACTCAGAACCCAACATAAAACGGTGTCTGATCTCCATCTGCTCCTTTCACCAGCATTCAAAGTCAACAAAACAGCTCACAGCTGTGGAAAAATGATTTCCTTATACAGTCCAGACCACTTGTCACGCTTCTATCGTCTGCGTAGGTTTCCCTCAGCCCAGGCCAGTCTGGCAACTGTAAAGTCATCATGTTGAAGGGAGGAAGGAAATATAAAGCTGGGTTCTCATAGCAAGCAGTTTTACAGAGGCCACGGTAGCATGGATGGATGAACAGGCTGGATGGAGATATATGCAACTCCGTGCTGGCAAAACCATTAGAATGGTGCTCATACAGTATGTTTGCTCCGATTGTGTGTTTCTGGGCCTCCTGTTGGTGTTCTGTTTCCAAAGTTTGGCCCTCTGATCACTGCTACCCACACACCAATTATTGTACTTATACTCTGACACAAAAGAAAAGGGAAAGTTAGGCTGTAGAAATACTAATGATCTGTTTTGACTATCAGCACAATGAGTTGTCTGGAGCTGACTCCATCAGGACTGATATTTGAACTTGAAATACATCAGGTTTTACAGGTATTTTGTTGAACACTTACCCCCATGCAGCTTAAAACCCCTCTGAGTGCGACATTCTACACAATTTGAGACAGCGCTCCACATCTTAATACAAGTTGTGGATTTATGTGACGTCTCGGGCTGTTAAGCAACCGAGATATCCGTAGACTCTTAATGCGTAAAACACCTGAGCTTTAAATGGAGGAACAGCTCACACGAGAAAAAAAAGTGCCAGAAAAAAAAAGGGATCCTTGCCCTTTGTATCTGAACCATCAGCGTCACTATGACAGGTATGCTTTTTCAGTTATAGCCCGGCGTGCTCAATTAGAGCTCCCCGCAGACTGCCGTCAGGTTTGTGGCTTTTTTTTTCCGCGAAACATTAGCGATACAGTGGTCGGGTCAAAAGTGTGTCAATGCAGTCCATATGAGACACATTCCTAAACGCACAGAAAAGCCCTTCACACCCACCCGGATGCTTATTTGGCTGCTGAGGAGTAATAAGTAACCCTTGAAATGCATCAGAGGGGGGAAAGAGAGATAATTCTCTTTATTAAATCGACCGGAAAACCCCCTCTCCCTTTAGGCAATGTTTCTGTGCTTTTCTGGCAAGAGACCAAAGCGGTAGCATATTGTGTTTTTGGCTGAAAGTGAGCAATTCTTGTTACAAACAGATATATAAGCTGTATCCATAGTCCTAATGTCAATTTCCTCGTAACTTATTCTACCTGAATATTCTGTGGCAGCCTTTTTACTTTTCATTTCTTTATCAAGCACAAACTTTTACTGTTTCAAAGCATTCCCTATTGAGAGAGAGGATAGAGTTGTAACTCTGAATGGACTTTTGATCAACACGTTCTTTTCTTTTATATATTAAATACATTTTGTAGACGCACTGTAAGAGTTCTTTTATTAAGATATAAAGTTGCCTGATATTGGTGTCACTTACTCCTGGTTGTTTTAAACTCCAAATCTAGCAAAGATAGAAGAGAAATCCAAATAAAGAATGAGACAAGTGAAAAATATTCCTTAATTTCTTTTGAGTTTTTGTCGTAAAACACACAGAAAGCCTGATGTTCTATTTTTGTTTTGTCGACTTCATTTAATTTGTAAACACAAATCCATGTTTTTATAGAACACTTTTTCCATATTATTATTGTCATTTGCCCAGCAGGTTAAAAAGTTGCTCATTGTGAGTCACTGACCTATCTGCAGAGGCTCACTCAGGCAGTTCACTGCTAATCATGATTTATTTGTGATAAGTGTATCAGGCAAAAGGAAAATTATTTAAGTCTCCAAGGCTTCCCTGGATGTTATGATCCAGCATAAATGAGAAAGGACAATAGGCTGTTTTTTTGTCTAGGGCACTGACACCCTCTGTGACTCATGGTTTAAACTCTTATCCACATTGGTCAGACACAGGGGGTTGTATATGAAGCCAGGTGAACCATTCAGAGCCTACATCTCTGTTTGCTTTCCTGACAGCAGCAAAACTAAAATGGGTGTGAGTCACATCTGGAGTCTTCTCGCTTTTCTTTTCTTCAAATTGCTGTGGAGTCTTTCTGAAAGTCGGAGAAAAGTCGAGCTCAGAGGAGGTTTAGATTCTTCTTTTTGAAAAAAGGCTTGGGAAAATTGTTTCTAAGAGAACAATCATTAACATTTCAGGTGTAAAGTTACAATAGAACAAAAGATAGATTTCAGAATTTGCTCAGTTTATTGAAAAATAGGGAATTCAAAATTAGTTTTAGACAATTGGGACAGCTGAGACTCCACTTTCATTCTTCGTGTGATGGTCCATGGTTTTACAGAATTGTCCACACCCTCATTTTTCCTTCAAAGGTTTTGGAACTTCTTCTACTTGGGAAGGTTCTTTGTGACAGTTAACACTTTGGAAAATAAAAACATAGACATGTCATGTTTCTAGAGGTTTTAAATTGTGATTTAATTTTCTGTTTCTGTGCATATGTGACTAATAATACAAAATGCATTTGATGACTTAATGGCAATTTATTATTCCAAAATGTCCTTATTTTAAAAAAGCTTCTAAGCACTACAGTATGTTGCTCATTGTTGCCTGAGTTAAAATCACATTGAGTCTTTTTTGCAAGTCTGGGACCGTCTGTAGCCGGACCCAACTTGTTTGTTTTTTTACTTTTGCAAGTAAAGTAGTACCACAATAGACAAGCTAATTGGTTAACCCATTATGCTTACCTCTTCCTAAACATTTTCTTGAAGACACAGAGATAACTATAACCATGAGGGTCTTTATTAAGCGTACATACTATAGCAGCACTGTCTCGTAGTCACTGTGAATATATTGGTATTTATCTCTTTGCACGTTACATAAGCATATAAAGCTGAAATCCTGCACTTTATCCTTTTTATAAGGTCATTTTATGTTGTCAGGATTTTGCTGAGTCCGAGATCATTTTGTTTTTCAAAGCGAATTTGCACAAAAACAGCTTACGTGCTCGTACATTCAAGGTGGTTTACGTTGTGTTTCCTCTCTTTGTCCTTTTTAAACTTCAGGTGCTGATTCCTCCATACGACGACAATGTCAGCGTCCCTCCCAAACAGGCACCGCCACCCTGTGCTGCCGCCACAGCGTGAGCACATTCCAGGGGATCCCGCTGATTAGATCCCACTGCTTATATGACCCCAGCAAAATGATATGCGCCACACTGCCTGTCCAGTGTACAATATATTTATGGATATATTGTAGCTACACACACTTTACACTGAAACATTATGCACACAAATGCATTCAGGATACACATACACACACCACCACCGTGACTTCTCATTATTACAGATTATCCCATATTTCCTTACATTTCTATATATATATGTGTGTGTGCGTGCGTGTGTGTGTGTGTGTGTATTTGTGCAAATATACACTCTGTCTCTCTTAGTATATTCCAGAAATGATGTGCATTGTTATGCATTTGAATCTGGGTGAAAGTAAATATTAAAGCACTAGAATTTTCCATAGATTATCTATATTTTTATTAATTCTATTTATCTTGTCTGTGTAAATTAAAAGTATTTTGTGAGTCCCAGCCTAAACAAAAATGTGTATCTTATGCATAAATGCAACGATGAATAGCTATTTGGCCACAGCAGCAAACTGTGGGAGCATGAGTGAGGAGTCATCGTGTGTTAACTTTCAGTTTTTTGTCTCCGCTCACGGTCAGGGTTGGATTGCCTTCATTCAAAACGTTCTCTCTACAGGGATGCACTTTTTAGGCGGATGTATGAAGTGTAACCTAGACTTAAAGTTTCCCAAAGAGAAGCATCTGCCTGTATTCTGACATGATCAAAGAGCAACCTAGTGTATATCAAACATATCACGTATATTACTCAACAAGAACACAGAATTGTCTGGAGTGTTGAGTTGTCCTGGCAGACTTTTAAATGTAACTGTGTGTTTCTACTGATTAATGAGAAATGTCTCGGGCTGCTATTTATCTATTATGACAAAACTGATCTGGAATATTTAGTTTTCTTTGAAGTGACTTAAAGAGTGGGTTGTTTGAGGGGAACATTGAGCACTATGAATATGGACCTTGGTTGTGTTTTTTCAATTAGGCCAATGGGAGCTTTTTGCTCTTTGTAAACATTACATAAGTCTGTTCTACCAGATGTAGTTATTGGCAAAGTGCTCACCGGACACAGATTGTCCTGCAAGGACACAAAAGTCAAACTTGAAGACCACTGCTGTATGGAAAATAAAGATGTGACATTTATTTGTCTATTAAAACCGCATTTCAATGAAAATGTCTGTTTTTCTTTATGTTGTTTTTTTGTTTTTATATATTGAGCGTGTACAGTTTGTAGGGCAAAACCAGAGTGTCTAACTCTCTGTTTAATATGTAGTACTGAGAATGAATATGCTCTATTTTACTGGTGGACTCTTTAGCTTAAATAGCAGATGTTTCCTGGAAACAACTTGGCCTCAAAGGTGAGAGGAAATAGTATAAATCAGTTTATTTTGTAGCAGCTAGGTAGGCTCAGATGGGTCGGAACTCTGAGGGCTCTACTTTTACTAAGTCTTTCCATTAACAGTTTCCAAAAACATAGAATGTGGAATTTTCCTCCACAAACTATTCTGTAAAATTCCAATCACTACTCCCATAGAAGTTTTGACCTATGAGTCCATTAAATAAAAAGCAAATTATCAAGACATGCATTGATTGGCTGATTTAACTCATCTATACATTAATCCTTCTTGGAAATGTTGAGTGGCTTTAAAATGTAACTTGTGTTCCATTTGACCAAAATAAACTCAAGTAATAATTCAGAAATGTGTATGAAACAGTGATGGTCCAGTGATTTTACCAGCAGACTGAGCAGAACAGGAGGCGTCTCTTAAGTTGGAGTCAGAGGGGGTGTAAACAGAGAAACATGGCAGATGGAGTAAGGGGCTGAGCAGTGCAAAAAGACAGAGGGCTGGGACAAAAGTGTGTTTACACTTTGGAGCAGTGAGACTGACAGATTTTTCCCGCTGGAGCTCGTCCCTTTCTTCTGAGCTGGGATTCCTCGGGAACCTTGACTTTTTCAACACGTTTTGACAGCTAGGTGAGTATATATTCATTTAATGCCTGAAATTCAATAACTGGAAGTCTCAGAAAAAAAGAAAAAAAACATTTTTGTTAGGCTTGTCAGTCTTTTGTGTGCATTGTGTTGTGTCACTTGAAAACTGCAAACAGCTGGGGTTCTTTTACCTACATGATGAAAAGTCATCAAGGACTGAGAGGGCCAATACAGATCAGGTCCCATAGGGTTGTTCTGTTCATGCTGCTTTTCTGCTTTATACCAGAATATACAATTGTGCCTTTATATATGAGAAAATTACTTCTTTTTCTTTTTTTTTTTATCATGATAAGACCCACTGATCATATAAGAAAGCATTTATGAAAGAAATATAGAGTAGATCTACATATTAGGTGAGAAATAAACTCATTCTTTATATCAACAATAGTAAAATTTGTATTCATTGAAAGTAGGGATTTTGGTACAATATAATTTGTTGTTAGGACAGTAAAAGACATACTGTATAGCAAGAAGAATAGATTCTGAGGGAATTTTTGCCAAGAGATGTCAAGCACATGTGAGTTCAGGGGTCAACCGCTCAGTGTGAGATGCAACAAGGAGACGTGACCCCAGCAGGTCCCAGGTCAGCAGCTACTGTATACAAGTGTGTGTGGGGCTGTACAAATCTGTCTGACAAAGCTTTCAAGATTTCAGTTTAGAGACCTAGGAATCAGTGTATTTCTGTTTAGCCCTCAGGAATATGATGGATACATCATGACAAATATGATTTTCTGTTGTATGAAGGTGGGTGCAGTTGCAATTTTTGCATAGATTACTAAGCTCTTAGACAGCGGCAGAAGTTGTGGTCCGAATATGGCCAGTAAAGAATGGCTCCACTGTGGACCGGATAGGGAAACAGTCTGTGGTACCTTTCAGCCTCTCTTAAATCACTCTGAACAACCTGTATTGCAAAACATCCAGCAGCTTGTACCCTATGTGGTGACAGATGGGGAAACAGTGATCTCATGTACGAGTCATTTTTGTCCTATTTCATAATCCATTGAATAATTCAGAGAGTTTTCTTGAGAGCGATTTTTTCTCAAGGCCTAAAAAAATAACTTGCCTTGTATAATGACATTTCATGCATTGCTGACTATGCCTTTGATGCATTTTTAACGTTTTAAAACAATCTCAACATAATAAACATCATCTATAAAAGATGGAAGTGTTCATTTAATTTTTTTTTTGTGGTCTATCCACCTCAAACACAATAAATAATTGTAACTCTACAAGTCTACAAGTCTAACACACTTTAAGAATAATATGAATGAAACAAC
Organism: Menidia beryllina; assembly: GCA_013363375.1. Taxonomy (NCBI): domain Eukaryota; kingdom Metazoa; phylum Chordata; class Actinopteri; order Atheriniformes; family Atherinopsidae; genus Menidia; species Menidia beryllina. The sequence goes on from JABUIW010000019.1 coordinate 16,312,498, forward strand.
AAAAAAAAGAAAATACAATCGATATGTTTTGATAAAATTATGAGCACAGAAAGAAACTGTATCAGTTTATTTTGTTGTACCGTTCCTTTGTGGTCTTACAGAAGAATTTTTGTGATCTAGCTGTTTCCATTTGAATAAGATTTGTCTTTTATGAGAGTCAGAGCTCGGAACTGGGAATAAAATCACATTTAAGTTATAGCCAACTATTTTTAATTGAAACAAAAGAAAAGACTGAAATAAATTAAATAGGCCTATAAGAAAACAATATCAGGCACAACATTCTGTGTGGTTGCATGGTTTTGATTCAGTGATGCATGGATTTTCATCTTTGTCACAGAATCATTGTTTATCATCGCCTTCTTTTTGCTTTACATTATTCTGTTTCAAATGTTGTGAATGTGCCCCTATATTTCAGTTGCCATCTGTCGCATCAGAATGAGATCCCTGGTCCTCGGCCTCTTCTGCCTGTTGTGCTGCCATGCAGTGCAGATGGACAGACGCCATCCCAGAGCAATCCCAGCCACAGAGACTAATAAAACAACCGTCCAAAGCAATAACGTAGGCAAGTGACCATAATGCTTGTGTATTAAGTCTTCCATCAGTTTTTTAAAGCTGGTCTCACTCTTATTTTGTCTGCAGAGACTCCTTGTAAAGCCACGAGGCTGGATTTCGTCTTCGTCATCGACAGCTCCAGAAGCATCCGGCCCAAAGACTACGAAAAGGTCAAGACCTTTATCGTCAACCTGCTGCGGTTCTTTCACGTGGGCCGCGACGCGACGAGGGTCGGCCTGCTCCAGTACGGCAGCGTGGTCCAGCCCGAGTTCTCCCTGGATGCCTACGCCACCAGGGCCGAAGTGGAGCAGGCCGTGAGGAACATGGAGCACCTGGCCTCGGGAACCATGACGGGCCTGGCCATTCAGTACACCATGGAAACGGCCTTCACGGAGGAGCAAGGAGCCCGGCCCGCGGACATGCACATCCCACGAATTGCCATGATCGTAACGGACGGGAGGCCTCAGGACACTGTGGAGGAGGTCGCAATGCAAGCGAGGCAGGCCGGGATCCAGATCTTTGCCATCGGAGTGGGCCGGGTCGATATGAACACCTTGAAGGCCATCGGTAGCGAGCCCCACTCTGAGCACGTTCACCTGGTGGCCAACTTCAGCCAGATAGAGACCCTGATCTCGGTGTTCCAGTCCAAACTGTGTGGAGGTGATGGTTATATTTATTCTAGTGCTCTGTTGTTTTTTTTTCAGAATTAGTTTTTTAGGAAACTTGTGCTTGAGCATTTGTGAACGGTCCGTATTCCTGCATGTCTTAGGTTCAGAGATGTGTGACGTGGTGGACCATCAGTGCCAGCACATCTGTGTGAGCAGCCCGGCCTCATACAGATGTAAGTGCAGGAAAGGCTTCACCCTCAACCCCGATGGAAAGACATGCAAAGGTAAAAAAGACTACCAAAATGTATCATAGCCACAGTCTCAGTCTGACATGTGCACTGTAAATCTGTCCAGCACGTTCACGATGTTTCTTAATTTTCTTCTTATAAACTACTCTTTGATATCATTAACATGCTACAGATCATCTTCATTTTTTCTTTACATGTCATATCCAAGATTTCAATATCACAGAAAAAAAATCTGATTTGAATTATGGCATCATAAATATCACGTTTAGATTTTTGTCCTATTAATTGAAATTTCTATAGTTCTATTGCAAAATCTATATCCATAATCATTAACAGACAGACAAAGAGACCCAAAAGTTGGAATAAAAAAATCTCTTCCAAGGATCACAGCTGCCTATAACTCCCTAAAAATCCCTACATAGGCTAAAGGGAGAGAAAATTTTGGATGCAAAATTCAGACACAACTTAATTGTTCACTCAGAAGTGAAAATGTGATAAACATCTCACTGTTCTTCTCTGCTGTTATTCCCAACAGTCTCAGATTGTTTGGAGTAACTCAACTGAGCTGCATATGAATATTTTCCATGTTTTTCCTTTAGAAGAGGACACGTGTGCTGTGGTGGACCACGGCTGTGGACACATCTGTGTTAACATACCTGATGGCTATGAGTGTCGCTGCCGTCCAGGATATGAACTCACCATAGACTTGAAGACCTGCAACAGTAAAATGACTTCTTTTTTTAAAAATCGTTAAAACTTAATTTAATCATTGTTTTTCTTCTAGGCCAAAGAGTGAATTATTTAAATTATTATTATTAGGAAAGTGTCACAGATCAACCTGAATGTGTAAAATTCTGATGTCCCGAGACAAGTAATTTGTCATAATATTTCTAATGATGATTATTTCAATTTATCATTTTTTACATGAATGATAGACTTGATAAGAATCTTATGGTTATACTGAAAAGAACTTGTGGAAATGTGTAACTTCTGTGGACCTGTAGTTGAAATGACAGCCAGACTCCCTCCTCTGTGGGATGTCCTGTCCACCCTCAGTTGGAAATATAAGACCTGTTTTTGGTCCCTTGGTGGACGTTAACAGAAAGTAAAGTGTGGGAGATTTCCTGAAGAAAATGTTCTAATAGGGAAATTGCTGAAATGTGGAATTGTATCTAGGCAATCCGGGTGTTCTGAATCAGAACAAGACAAATGGGCTGATGCTACTCTGTTCCTTTAGAGAGCATTAAAAGAGACAAAACTATAGATTTTCAGAATAAATTACGTCATTTGATTTTCTATTTTGATCTGAACAGCCAAATCTGATGTAGATAAATACTGTACATCCATCAATGTGCTTGCAGCTGTGGTAGCATAGGTAAAACATTAATGAAACAGCTGTCCTGTTCAGAAATAGACTACTGTGACCTGGGAAACCACGGCTGTGAGCATAACTGTGTCAGCGTTCCAGAGTCCTACATCTGCACCTGTAAGAAGGGCTACGTCCTCAATCCGGATGGCAAGACCTGCAGCAGTAAGAGCTTTTTCCATTTTGTACTATAGAAAATAAAAAACAACACAACTTGCAAACACATAATGGATCTTTTTGCAAACACTCATAACCAAGACATTATTATAATTCAAAATAGCGATATATTTGGGAAAATACAACAATTTCCACTCTCACTTGTGTTTTGTCTACCTCAGAGACTGATTACTGTGCTGACGGCAGCCATGGATGTGAACAGGAGTTTATGAACACAGAAAAATCCTGTGTGTGTAAATGTAAAAAAGGCTACACACTCAGACCAGATGGGAAAACCTGCAAAAGTAAAAAATCTGCTTCTTGCTTATATTCTTGCTATTGTATGAAATTGATGCCTCGTTTTTTGTGTGTTCTAATTTCAAATATGTCAAATATGTCAGCAGTTGTTTTTAAAGTCACTCCTCAGTTGTTTTTTTTTATACATCGCCTCTTTTTTGCAGAAATCGATCACTGTGCTGATGGCACGCATGGCTGTGAACAGGAGTTTATGAACACAGAGGACAGCTGTTTGTGTAAATGCAGAAAAGGGTACACACTCAGACCAGATGGGAAAACCTGCAAAAGTATGTGCACGTGTTTTCAATAACAGATACTATTTAACAAACAATTATTTTGGTTATCATTATTATTATCCACAGCAATGTTTTTGAAGGGCCAAAGCGACATACAATATTTCTGATGTTGGGATATCATTAATGACAACATATGTATGTTATTTTGGATTTTTCTTTTAGTAATAGCTGTTTACTGATAACCTTTTGTGGTTTAATCATCTGAAATAAATTCATTAATTGAATTAATTATTTATTTAAGACTCCATTTTTCATTAATGATTCTAACATTCAAAATGTATTTTTTTATTAGCACTGTCTTGTCAGCATGTTTTTTGCCCTCTTATCCAGTATTTAGAGCTTACATGATTTAGAACACGTTTTGGACTGGTTTTGAGGTCAGTCTTAACCCCAGAGCTCAAAGAAAATACATTTTGCCTTTTGGATATTATGCTTCCTGTTAACTTTCAGTTAGCTTTTTGTATTTTTAGTATTTACTCTTTATACCTTTTACCACTATTCAGCAAAGATGAACTACTTTTCATTGTGCCTTTGCAGAATTATAGTAATAAATGTTTTTTGTGATTACTCTCCTAGTTTTGGATTTGTGTCAGTCGGTGGACCACGGCTGTGAGCATCAGTGCGTCAGCACCACGGACTCCTACATCTGTAAATGTTTTGAAGGATTTGTTCTGGCTGAAGATGGAAAGAGATGCAAAAGTATGAACACATGGACACATCTTTAATTTATCAATTTATAATTTATTACCAAAAACTAAACCAGTATACTGTAAATTAATCATAATCAAAATTCAACAAAAATAAGTCTGAAAGAAGTATGTATGTATCTGAACATCTGCTGGCATATTTATTTATTTTGTACTGTTTGTATCTTTTATATAAAATTGGCCAGTGAGGAAATTGATAACCGTTTTCTGACAAAAAAAAAACTTTTTTTGCATTACAGACAACACAATTTTTTTTTTCGATCTATACTTAAAGAAATTAGACATGCAAAATGAACGAATCAAAACAAATAATTTACATCCTTGCTTTTTGGCAGAACCAGAATGTCACGATGGAGTCATGGATTTAGTTTTTGTGATCGATGGTTCCAAGAGTCTGGGCCCCGCAAACTTTGAGCTGGTCAAGCAGTTGGTAAACAGCATTGTGGATTCTCTGGACATTTCCAGGACAGGCACCCATGTGGGCCTTATTCAGTACTCCACCAAGGTACGCACAGAGTTCACTTTGGAGCAATACACATCAACACAAAGCATCAAGCGGGCTGTGAACCAGATGCAGTACATGGGAAGGGGCTCCATGACGGGCTCGGCCCTGCGCCACATGTTTGAGTTAAGCTTTTCAGCCAAAGAAGGTGCTAGGCCGAACGTTCCACGAGTCAGCATTGTGTTCACTGATGGAAGATCACAAGACGATGTTTCTGAATGGGCCAGTAAAGCAAAAAATTCTGGTACATATCACTTGTATTCTGTCTTGATATCCTGTCCCATTTCAGCTTCTAATCAAAACATCTTCTTTTCAATAGCAGTTTCATGCCATCGGTCTATTTTTTTGCCATTTTCAGGTGTCACTATATATGCCTTGGGGGTTGGTAAGGCTATTGAACAGGAGCTGAGAGAGATAGCGTCAGAGCCTGATGAGATGCACCTGTATTATGCTGAAGATTTTGAGAAAATGGGAGAAATTGCGACGAAGCTCAAATCAAGGATGTGTAAAGGTATCATGGCCAGGACTGAATTGTTGTTGATAAAAGTCTATATTTAAAAAGCACAATGGACATCATGTTTAATGTTCACTTAGGCAGGTTGCTTAAGCACAATTTCCAAGAAAAGCTCCATCAAACTTTTCCTGTCATTGTGCAGTACTGCCACCTGCTGCCTCCTCAGTTGCAACAGTCTAAAGATTAGGAAGCCTTTTTAAAGGAGAAAAGCACTCATTGCTCATGACTAATCCCATATACATACTTTTTTTCATTCTAACTATGACAGAAAATCTTCTGAAACATAGAAACAATACACATAAATGACTTAATCACAGCCTCCACAAGCAGTGACAAGATGGGGAAATTGGAAAGGAAAGTTTATAGTATTTATTGAATCCCAAAAAATGTGAAACAGGGAAGATGTGTGTAGATGTGAAAAATGAAAGTATTCCTTAAAATATATCACATCTTATTTGTCTGCTTTTTCCCACAGATAAACCAGCGGATGAAAATATGTGCCAGTGTGAGAATGTCTTAATGTTTCAGAACCAAGTTACGGAGAAGTTAAGGAGCCTGACACAGAGTAATATCCTTTTTTTGGTGACTGTTCTGGCAGGGTGGCATTGTGACATGGTGGCTAGCACCTTCACCTCACACTAAGAGTGTTCCTGTTAGAGTGCAGAATTTTAAGAAAAAGCTTGATCCTACTAGACTGTGATCTTTCTGTGTGGATTTTGCATGTTTTTCTTGTGTCTATGTTCCTGTATATCCCATGCATTTTACTCCAGATTGCCCTTAGGAGTTAATGTGAGTGTGTGGCTCTAAGATTCTAACAAAGATTATTTAAATGATTTTAAAAGGTTAAAACCTTAAAAACACACACATTTGTTCTGCATCTCAAACATTCTAGTTTGATATTTTTTCAAGGCATTACTTGGGTTTTTTGTTAAATGAGGTGCTCCTATATGCAGACAACATCTCTGTTACCTTGGTTACGCATTATGGAAGATAATTAAAAAACACAAATAAGTCATAAAAAAATCCTTATGCTAACCAAAAAGGATTATGTTTTTAAAAATGGATTTGTAATGTATCTCAATTTTTATTTATTTAAAAATGCATTTGTCTCTTAAATTCTTTAACATGTCCACTTGAAGCTATGTCGAAGAAGCTGGAAACTCTGGAGAATCGTCTCGTTCGTACATAAAAGGAAGACACTGATTCGTCCACCATGATGACCGGAGTGTAAAACTGAGGAGCACTCATCCCTGCAGAAATGCAGTTACTTCAATACTGCTGTTTAAGCCAAGCTGGAACATAAGCAAATCCAACACGTTCTACAACATTTCAGTACACAGCTCACAGTTTATTTACTGTTGTTTGATGTTTGAGGGATTCATCGTGCGTTCTGCAGCAGTTCTGGAAGGAAAGTCAGCACCAGTTCACTTCCTACCTTGACAGAAACATGTGTAATTTCCCATTTTATTTAGAAAAAAAGGGAATTAAAAAAAATCACTTATGCTATCGAAACATTTGGGTAGAAACCCAGAAACAGCTACCGTCAACCTATTTTGAACAATAGTGCCTTGAAATCTACAATTTTGCCACACAGGAAGCTTAACTAACTTTGAAACAAATATTTTTATTCAGGGTCTTAAATGCTGCCAATAAATATTTCTGACTTTAACATGAAAGCTAAGTGCATTGTAGTTACATATTATTTTTTTATTTATGGAAAGATCATCAGAATATACAGCTCAATTGTGTACTCATAAATAGTGGTAGAACTCTATTATTCTGAGGTGTTGCAGTGTCATAGATAGGCATTTTAATATGTGTGTACGACAATGTTACCCTAGTATTCAAAATGTCATGATTAGTTAGAAAAACGATTGAACAATCAAACACGATAAGGTCTCTTTAGACAAAGGTTCTCTCTATTTTAGCAACTATGGGTATTTAGTAAGTAGTATTGTTACATAAAGAACTTTTTGTACAGTTTACTAAAAATAAACATCCTAAACCTCACGACATTAATACGTGTATTTAATTTCTGTACATCTTCCATTTTATGTTTTGAAAAAATGTGGAAAGAATATAATACAAGAGCTTGATTTGTTTCGTGTAATTCTTAACATCGCCACAAGGTGGCAGATGTCCTTCAGAGCAGAAGGGGGTGGACACTCTCCATGAAGCTTAGCCTCCTCCTCCTGTGAACAGTGTGACTATGAGCAGGATCTAGGGAACATTCTGCAATAAAGACTGCGCTGCTCTGCTTTCTGCCTGTAGCAGATTGTGGTCTGGGGCAAGAGGGCAGCAGGCCATGCACAGCCACATAACCACGGAGAGATAATGGTGCTCAGCTACTCTTAGGAACTGAACAAAGTTTACTAGGTCCATGTTTGCGTCTTAGTCTTTCACAGCAAACAGCGCAGAGACTTCTGTTTACTTGCTCTGTATAACAGGTTCCATTTTTACTATCTCCTTTCTTTTTTTTATTCTAAACATGGGGTGCTCCTCATCAAGTGCTCAAACTGTTGATCAAGAAAAAAGACCAGGTACAAAGCCTGAAGAGAGCAATGGAGACACACTGGGTGAGTAAAGATCTGTGACAGCTTTGGTGTTTCATTAGGGGCATCAGTTTGCTGTTTGTAACTTGAACACATGCCAATGTTTGCATTTCCGAAAGAAGGGAACAGTAGGTGCTCTAATTCTGGTACTTCTGTAGATTTAAATGTTTTAGGAAGCAGCATGTCTGCTGCTGGCTGGTCTGGGACACTGTGTGCTTTCTCTCTCATACTCTCCTGCAGAGCATACTTAGGTGCCTCATGTGCAGAATTATTTATGCCAAGTCATTTTTTTCATCACTGCTGGGAGGTCTTCCTAGTTATTTTTACCTGTTTCTTTTTTTCGCTTTGTAACCACAGAGTGGGCTGATTTAGAGAAAAATCGTATGATTTATTGATGGAATGGAACCTGACAAACAGTTATTTTGGACACTGCATGATTAGTTCTCACTCAGTTTTGATAAAATTAAATTAGATTTCTATCTAGGTGAACATGCGAAGCTCACAATATGACAATGTAAAAACCAGTTTGGAGTGTTTGAGTCTTTTGCAGCCCAAGGCAAAATTTGCAATCCAACCTGTTTCCATTCTATCTCCTTTATTCATGCTTCATTTCAAAAGCTTTTCAGAGGCAGCACAAGCCAAGCAAAAATAATGTATGTACTTAGAATAGAGGTGAAATACAAAAGTGTATAAAGGAAAAATGGATGATCAAATGTTTTAAGCTCTAAGTGCTGCTTTTCTGATGGCCAGTCAACCACTTGAGAAGTTCTGTGAGCTATCATGGCTGTCTTAGTTTTTTTCAGCCTAGAATGTGTGTACACTTTGTACAAACATGAACATACACCCACCTCAAGCACTGACACAGCCCATGATTGTCTATTCATGACTTACTGGCACATGGTAGTGTCATGCTAAGCCCAGCTGCATGTACACAGTGTTCCTAAGGCACATATGCACACTATTATTGTTGTTAGCCTTCTAAAAAATAGTCATACTTCGCTAAAGTTATTCTAATATTTGAATGAGAAACAATTCCAGCTACTTTTTTTAATTTTGGAAAGAAGCCAAAAATGGTTTTTATACACTTCCTATACATTCTACTCGGGACAGCTCCTTTGTTTATTTGAACAGAGTGTTCCATTCCTTCTTCAACTCTGCTTGAGGCTTGTGTCATTGCTTTGTTTCTTCAAGCAGTCAGCTGTAGTCACCTGGAGAAGCCGGGATCCCTTTCCAGATTCTTACATCACCCCAGCAAGAAAATCAGTTATTGTACTCCGCCCCAGGCAGGCCGCTCTAAATGTGGTGGCATGAGCGAGGTCTTAATTAATACATTACACTGTCTGTCTGCTAAACCAGTTGTCTGCCATCCAAGTCACCACTGGTCCCATCCCCAGTCTGGGCCCCTGGTCTGTGTCCGATCCCCGCCCCCCCTTCTCCCTCCCTCTTTTCCCTTTACTTCCAGCCAGCCATGGCTCTGTTTTGTCTGGGATCTGTGTCATCTTTGACTGCTAAATCATGATGACAAACGAGTCACCCATGCCTGGGATGGCTGTGTCCATCCGGACCCATACACTGACATTTGCACTTCTGGACACCAGCTCAGAACTGAAATGACAGACTTGTTTTTTGTAGAGGGTGTAAAATTTTCAAATTAAAAGAAAAGACATGAATGATGCATTTAATGTTCTTTTACATGAAGAACATATAGCATTCCAATGGCCAATATTATAGAATGCAGAGCATCTGGACAGAGCAGTTTTTACTCTTCTGTAGTCTTTGGATAAAAGAAATTGCTTTAAAAATGTTGAAATGACTTGTTTGATGGAGGTGCCTCTGGGGTGTGTGTTCTCCCACTGGTTGATTTTTATGTGAGCTGCTTTGCCGTCACATTCCCTTCCACCTATTAGTCTGAGCTCTTTTTAAAGCTCCTGACAGACAAATAAAATCAGGAAGCAGCAACGGCTAAAGTTATCCACCCTTTCAGCTTACTGAATATTTCTGGTCTGTCCTGTGTGTGAACAATGTCCACATAATGCAACAGAGAGGCGGCAAGCATGAAATAAAACAGATCTAATTCATTTGTAGAGTTTTTGTGGTTCCTTGACTTAGATGTACAATTTGAATGATTCTTTTTCTTGTGTCTTATTTATTCAATTTTCACCAGAGGGCTGAGAGTCTATATGCACTCTTAAAGCCTCCACAGACCAATGACAGCAGCTTCAGAGTGAAGGTGCCCCCCCGAATGTTGCGTGTTTTATTTCCTCTGAGAGTCAAGGTCCTTAGGGCTTTAATAAATTCTATTTTCAAGTGCGGAAATGAAAGAATCTCTTTTTCTGCATCCCTTAGTGTTTATTTCCTTTCTGACACTCAGCAGCACTGCACAACCTTGTTTTTTTTTTCTCTAAGAAGTTAAGACACTTTGAAATATGAATAACACAACGTGCAAATTAATTAGCAAAATCATGAAATTAGTTGAACTGAAAATATTACAAATGCACCAATTCAAATGTTTCTTAAGTGTTTGTACTTAACCTACTCATGAAATCAATGGTAACATACAAAAAATAAGATTGACAGCCGTTCCAAAACCAGTAAATACACTGTCCTGTAGTATTATAGAGGGTAGGTTTTAAACAGCTTGCTGAATTAAGAAAAAATAAACAAAAAAAAGACACAAGGTAGTTTGTGATCTCAGCTGGTGATTTGAAAGTTTTGCTTTTCATATGCTTTTGTTTTCATTTAGCTTTGTTTTGAAAGTATTCTGTTCTTGAGGACAATTTGATGTGCTTTTGTCTTTCCAAATTTCCAACCTACTCAAAAACCCTTTGAGTTTGGTAAAATTCAAAAGGTAACACAAGTTGTCCACCCGGTTCTAACTTGAGGAGAGTTTCGCAAACGTCACAAACCAGCGATATATGTTGTTTTTTGCATAGTCTTCTGTTATTGATTGAATCTGAAGAAAATCTCTTGACAAAGCTTGATCTAAAGGACTTAAATTTTTGAGTAATATGATTTAAATATACGTCTCCCTCACTCTCAGCTGCGTTTCATCTCTTCCCATGTTTCTGCTCCATCATATATGACAGTAAAAGGCTTTCACGTGTACACATTCTGCCAGAGTAGAAGTGCCAGTGATTGACACATCCCTCTGGCTCTGACCGTTCTTCTCTGAAGCACATTCAGCAAATTGCATGAAAGACAACAAAAAACTGATTTTTTTTCTCACGATGCAACCATATATATTGACAAAACTAACCTTAGAAATTCTGGTTTTAATAAGATTTTATTTAGACTGTATCTCAAAGAGTATTGAAATAACATTTGCTTTGATTTTGTACAATATAAATAAAATAGAATTTGACTTAATTTTGCACACAACTTTTTTAAAATGGTTGTAGAATTCCAAATAAATATCAATACATTATTCAGAACAACTTTCTTGTAATATGTGAATATACATTTTTAAATATTGAAGAGATGTTTTAATTTGTTTTAGGTGTAAGTGTTGAATGGAATGAACTTATGTGCTTGTTGCTTAAAAGTTGTACTCCCGTCCTAATTTTGTCTTTGTTGTTTTGACAGCAGTCAAAAATGGCATTATTGCAGAAGACGCAACAACCATCGAGGACCAGATGCAGCTGCCTGTGCAGACTGCCTTACCAGACGATTGTCAGCCGGGAGGAGGGGATGAAACGGAGGAAGTCCTAATGGCCCTTGAGGCCCAGGAAGATCTTGGCTCAGGGGAAGACCTGCTAGCAGTCTCTGAGCCACAGCCAGAACCTGCCGCTTGTGAGGAACCGGCACAAGAGACTTCAGCCTCTGCTCCTGCAGAGCCTGAAGCTGCTGTAGCAGTGGTTGAAGCCTCGGTTGAAACAATCCTGGAGGAGGCTCCTCCTGTGGCTGAAGCCCTTGTTGAGTCTACGGAAAAAGCAGATATTGTCAACGTCGCAGAAGAAGTAGTCGCCATTCCAGCTGTTGAACCGGTTGTGTCTGAGCCAGTGGTGACCCCAGTAGCCGTGGAAGAGGCTTTGGCTGAGGCCCCTGCCGAGGTCCCTGATCTAGCAGTTGCCGAAGCCCCTGTGGAATCGCCTCCAGAAGCTTCTGTCGAGGCTGCCCCTGAAGCTTCCACTGAAACGGCTCCTGAAGCTCCCATTAAAGCAGCTGTTGAAGCAGCTGCTGAAGCTCCAGCTGAAGATGTTGCACCTGTAGATCCAAAGGCCTCCATTGACAATTCTGCCCCGGAGACCACCGTAGAAACACAGGTCAGTGCTTTAGAGAGTACTGAGAATGAGTCTCCAGCACCTGGTGAAGTTTCAATGCTAGTAGAGCCCGCAGCACCAGCTGAGCCATCAGTTCCTGAAGATCCTTCAGAACCTGTAGTAGACCCAGCTATCGCTACAGCATCCATTCCAGAGATGCCTCCCTTATCTCCTGTTGTATCATCTGCTCAGGCTGATGGTCATCCTGCCCCTGGGGCAGCAACAGAGCCCACAACTGCCCCCGCTGAGACTGTCCCGCCTGCTGAGACACCCTGTCCCACAGAGGCCCTGGATACAGCTGCTGAACTTATCCCGAACACAGAGGTTACAGCACCAGCACCGAGTGCTTCAGAAACTCAGACAGAAGAAGTACCAGAAGCTCCACCAGCAAGTGTGACCTTAGAACCTGCTATGGAGAGCGTTGTCCCATTAGAGGGTCCTGTGGCCGATTCCACCCCGGGACAATCGGAAGCCCCTTCAGCACCTGCACCTGCTGCCGATCCGGCCCCTGAACCCTCATCAACTGGTATGATAATATAATATACACAGGATATTTTTTTATGTCTTTACTAATTCTACTGTATCTATGCACAAATTAAAAAAGCTCTGACAATAACAAAGTTGTTCTTTTCCCAACAATGGAGTTTTAAGTACTCATTTGAAGAATACTTTTGTCCAACTGGACAAGATTCATATATACTTAAATATTGCACAGTCATGTTTCCCTAACAACAAGACAGCAGAACAATAGTGTTTGATTAATGCCGATGCATTAAAGTCTTAAGCAGCTTCATGACAGATTCTTTTGCACAGGTGATTTATTAAATACGGAATTCTTTCTTTGACAGAACCTGTCAGGCTAACTCAAACAAGAGATTCTGCTTATTCAAGAAAACAGTTTTAGGGGGCGGTCACATACAGCAGCACAGCCACTGGCTAAAATAGGCTAGGCTTGATGTGTGAGAGCATGATTTTGGTGGTAGGCATGCGCAAACAAGCAGAAAAGTGTGAGAATGGAGAAACAGATGAGGAAAGGAAGACTCAGCAATGTTCAACAATTCTTAGAGAGCTTTTAAGATATTAATGCATCGTTGTGAATCCGTCCACTTGACTCACATTTAACCATGATTTTGTAACAAAACAAGAATCTGAAACATGATATTAGAAACTCTGAGCTCACAAATCATCTGTTTTTGTGCTAAGACGGCCTGACCGAATTGGTTATTGTAGGACCATGAGGGAAAGTGGACAGTACAGTATGGGAAACAAAAGGCAACAACACGCCCTTAGTGAGAAGGCCTCTGTTGAGCATGTTGATTATGGCACCAGCATTTTGTCAGAACAACAGCTCCGGCTAGGCAACTCGCTTATTGTGCTCTATTGTGAATTGACTATGGACATGCTCCTCTGGATGATTGGAATGTACATATAACTGTGTGAATTCTTATTTCACGGTTTAGTGTTTCCTCAAGGCACGCTGCCTTGCATGTTTTCGAAGTGCAGGGCAGTGTGCTTTGCACACCAGGGTTAGGAAACACTAACATGGCTCATATGGGAGAAAGTTGTTATTCATATGGAACTTTATATGTCGTTAATATACCAGTGGTTTTAATGACAATGAAATATCATATGGTGGTTTAACTATATTGAATGCGTCAGATATAGTCAAAATCAATATTAGGATGCTGGAAACGTAAAATTGAATCTGTTCTCTTATATGAAAGAGAGCTAGAGATTGGAAGTATATTGCCTGTAACATCCCCCCACCACCTCTCAGAACATGTTGTACTTTTTGGGCAGCAACACCCCTTCATGCAGCACACTGAATACAGGTCAGGTAAGAAAGGCCATGTGTTCTGCACAGCTTTTGCAGAACTGTGCTGTTTTCTTCTTTTCAATTAGTTTTTCTCCTTGTGCAAGTTAGTTTGTGCATTATAGTTAATTATTAGTAAACCTGTTTGGGAGACACTGTTAAAGAAGGAATATCAGCCCTTAAACTATTCCCTTAGAGAAGCAGTGACATACCAAACCGAACCATCAGTGTGATAAATGTAAAAGGTAGCTGATAAAATATAAAATGTCATATTGATTTAATGTTTGTATTTGTGTGTGCAGTGGCATCTGCAAATGAAACATCTCAGGATACAGAGGGTGAGAAAGCCAAAAAGGAGGACTAACTTGGTAAGCTGCCAGAACCCTAAGCCGATATCACAGAATCAGGCTAAATAAAGTATTTTATTCCTGCTAAATTGAACAAATAGAAAAAATCATACAACATGTAAATGAGATATCTTGTATGAACTATAAAACATGTCATGCCTCAAAAGTATCTTTAGTGATACAGCTGGAATCATGCTTTACATATAATGACACCACAGTCTACACCACAGTAGAAAAATAGCCAACCAACTTAATCCATAAACTTTGGGACACATTCTGCTGTTTACAGGATGTTTTTTTGTACTTTTTGCATGCGCTATGAGGAACGTATTAAATGACAACCCAGCATAAGCCATGAAATATGTTAACTAGGGGCTAGCTGTCACTGAGTAAAGACTCTAAATATCATTCAATTTTAGAATGACATTTTTTAAAGAAGACGATTGAGCTACTGGAAACTTTGACACTGTTAAAGGTATGATGCAACAGATTGTTTGCACTAGTAAATATATGCCACCTATTAACAAAGTAAAACATGTACCAGAAAGGACTTTCATTTCAACACAAAAATATGCTTTCTTGTGTACCATCCATCCATCCATTATCGTTACCGCTTATTTGCTCTTGTTAACCATAAAAACCAAATGTATTAAAACAGTAAATATGAATTGGTTACATGCAAGAATTCACGTCAGAAGCTTTTATATGATCTTACTTCCTTGTTTTTCAGGGGGAGGCGATTCATCACTCAAAGCTGCCTTCTAAGCCATCTGGAAGAGAAAAAAACTAAGCAAAAGGGGAGGGGAAAAAAAGGTCCTAACTATCTGTATTGTCTCTCCAGCTCTCACCAAATCACACATTTGTTAATATTCAATGTGCCTTGATAATGTCTTTTTTTGGGGGGGGGATCAGGATTTTTCGTGCATTTGTAAATAAACCTCTACAGCAGAAGAAGGGGAGTTTTTCTCTATCGGGACATTAAATGCCTGTAGCAATACATATAGGCCTTTACACCGACAGTGCCTCGAAAATGGTTGTGATGGCATGAGATATGAGGGTGTGCAATGTGTAAGCTCTTGTTAAAGAGACTTTTAACTCTTTAGATACTCCAGTAGCTGTGTTGAAACACAGGAAACAACTTTCATAGGAAATCCTTGAGTAGCATCTTTTGAGGAAATAAGCCAAACCTGACTGTGAATAATATGATGCAAAAATTGCAAAGTGACAAGAATACCAAAATGAAGAGGTGAATAACTTACTGCCGCAGTGACAGAGGCCACACTCTTAGCCTAATTTTACTTTATCTCACTAAACACTGATCGTGTTTTCACAGACTGACATAAATAATGTTTTCACATTATTTAATATCAGGCTTCTCAAAGAGCTATTTTCGTAATAGGAACACTACACTTATAATAACACAATGGTCACTATGATACAAAAAAAAAACGCTAAAATGAATTCCACACTTCAGAATTGACAAAAACAACATCAGACTCACATGCGTTGTCAATAGGTTAGTGTTGACAAAAATTGAGAATATGCAATGAATGACAACTTGTGAATTTTTCGAAAGCCATTTTGTACAACTTTACTGGTGCTGCCAGGTGTTCACAAACATGTCTTCCATGACAATAAAAGTTAGTCTAATTCAAGTTTCTAGATGGTAAGCCAATACCAGTATCTTGCAATTCTAGAATTCAGATCATAGATCACTTAGTTCAGGTTAGAATTAGCTTTATAAAATGGGTTGTAAAGAAGATGTGTGATGTAAAGAACATAAAAGATGTAAAACCATACAGCATGACTTGCATATGGTAGAATGGATGAGGGAAAATTTGAATTGTCAACCTGTTTCTTTGATATTTCTGTAACATAATGCTTACCTAAACCTTCACTGTGATACTGCTAACCTTTTACTGTATAGAATAAAGTTTTACTCACTAATGACTGTGATTCTTATTGGAGGTAGTACTGTGTTCCATTTATTACCCCCTGTCTCAGAACATGTTCATACCACTTAGAATGCATAAAGAGGAATGACAGTGCTCAGTGAAAGTAGCAGAACTATACCTTTTTTTCATTTATCTGTCTCATGCAAATATGACGAGTAAATACTATGAAATTAAAATTGCCAGCCACATGTAGTGCATCTAAATCAGAAGCCTGCATAGAAACTGCCATGGCAGACAATTGTATAGTGAATTAACCTTTTTTTTGGTTTATGTCAAACAAACTGACCCACTCGAAAAGGAAGAAAATAAGAAAAAGGATATAATCAGTAATGTTGACAGAGAATAAGTTGCAGACTTATGGCCATCCCTGTTTTACACTGCAGTCAAGTTTAGTTAGCATCAATACACAGTAACAAGAGTTATGTTAGGCTTCAAACCTAAACTCAACCTGAACATGATATCTTTGATGAGCCCGCTATGCTCGTGTAACCTAACCTACGTTAAACCACCCCCTGCTGACTAACCCGGGGGTCATCCACACACGTCCACAGACGAAAACTGAGAGGCTAAAGAAGACTTAGGCAACACAGATAGCGCTTTTTTTTCACTGTCAAGAAAAACACAATCACTACATAGGAATCTTAGAAGCATTTATTACTGTGCTTTTATGTGATTATAAATAATGAAGGGCGATATACCTACTGTCATGAGTTTGACTGATGAAAACAAAGGTGGATCTGGTAATTCAAGTCAACAAACAAGCTTTGATAATTGACTATTGTAAGTGAAATGTGAGCAGCAGGAGATGAAAATGCAGTGTCCAAACACGTCTCATCAATGTTAATGAGAAGAGAAAGTGCTTCCAGTCTAGCTGCTGCTGGACTGACAGGTTACCCACTTTAAAACACTAAAATCAATCTATCGATCTTTAAAATATAATATAGCTGTGTTTAAATTCAGCAAGCGTGTCTTGGCAGTTTTTGTGTTCCCTTCAAAACAGTTTAGCTAATCCAGATTTTCTGAAATAGTATAATTTTCATTGTTTGATTGATGCGCTTGTTAAGAAGCATCGGTCAGAGGCCCCAAAACAGCAACCGCCTCGATTTCAACCAGTCCACCCTGGGGACACATACAGTAACACAGTGCAAATGATAGATTTAATTTTTTGAGAATTTTATGAAAAAAATATGCATGGAATATGATATAACATGACATATTTTCCAACTACTTACTCTGGGGAGAGCAACAGCCTGGTATGCAGCTCTGGCTGGGAAGTTTGTTGTAAAAACTACAGAAAAGATTTTTCAGTTAGGAAGCAGACTACACACACAAACATTCAACAATAATTTACATTAAATGATTCAGAAACAAATATTTGTTGTTGAGGTTTGATTTTTCAAACGTGCAAACTGATCAGAAGTTAAACATACACAATGGAATCTGTCACCATTATCTGCAAGATATTCATATCTTGTCCTTCTCCTCTTATCTAAAGATTGGTGGCAAGAGCATGAATAAAAACTTCTCTCCCATAAGAACAAAAAACTACAACTGAAAACAAAAGGGAAGATGCACAGCAATTTTGCCACAGAAACACTTTTGTGTCACATAAAAATTGTCAATTATGCCGACCACCCTTAACTGACTTTTCTTCCATTGTTGAGACTGTTATAGACTTTTTTTTTTAAACCTTGTCATTGTTTTGGTTTTGTTGATATAGCTATTTTTTTTTTTATTATCTTACTTCCAAGTTGTGCATTCGGAACAAGACACGATTAACTGGAGTTAATATCTTATGCCACATGTTGGTGTAGATGCTCACTCAGTCAGGTCATGGTAATTCTAGGAGCTTTATCAAAGGAAGCTAGACTTGTTTCTTGTAGCTTGAAGACATTTAATTTCTCATATGAAAAGATTCTTCAGTTCTAAACTACGGGTTAGAGCTGAGTGAGGGTTGTTACAATCTGAAACCCTGGGTAATGTAAGTTTTTAAGAATAATTGCTAAGATGGAGGCAAGGCCTCATAGGTAACTGAGGGTAAAAACGACTGTCACATTTATCTACATGGATCCTTACTTTAACGACTCCCTCTGCTAATAAACTGATGCTCCCCATCTTGTTGTGTGGAATTAAAGAAGCCTTTCAGATGAGAAGATCCAGGAAACAAGTGATGTTGCCTTTAATCAAGCTTGTAGGAGCTTATGTCACACATTCTTTATGGATAAAGCCATCTTGTTCTAAGAGGTTATCCCTTGATTACTTTTTTTCACTTATAAGCATCAAATACTTTAGTCAGAAATACTCCTGTTACAACAACTTAAATGATAGTGAAATCAACAGGGGGTGGGTGGCTTTATAGCTATCAATGAAGCATGAGATGAGGGACATAGTGTGGGGCTTGGATTAAATGTAAATCCACTGGCAAAATAACTTAGCAAACAACAGTACTCCTGGACTGGTTCTAATTGTCTACTGTAGTCTGCATAAATAGGGAACAATAATGCCAACTAAGTGAAGTAAAGTTTTCTAGGTTGTGCTGACACCCAGTGGCTAACTTTGTACTACAAGATGTAAATGCTGTGCTTCAGTTGAGTAGTTGCACGTTTATCACAAAGAAAGACCACACTCAGGGGCTTTGCAATATGATTGCGCGCTATACTTACACTGCTTGTAGACATGATTGACCTTGGCAAAGTCATGTATGTCAGCTAAGAGCACTGTGGTTTTGACAACTGTAAGAAATAAAAAAAGAACGCATGACCTGATTTGCAAACGAATGACAAAAAGTCGACTAATCCATAGATCACTGGACATTTTTCTCTTACCGTTATCATAACTGCACCCAGCAGCTTTAAGGATTTCACCCATATTCACCAGAGCCTGAAAGAAAAACAGTCCAACAGCACAATGTACAGCACAGTGCACAGAACTCAGTGCTTTAAATGTTTATATTTAAATCCATCATGCATTGCAAAATGTATATAATCTGTTTAATGCATTATACAACTCCCTACATGCACATGCTTTATAACATGACATTGCAAAGACAGACTGTGCACAGGTTAGGCTGATGGATTTACTTTTCTAACAATTCATACCATGTAAATGTTCATATGCAACATATAAAAAGAAGATTTTTAAGTTACTTTAAGTAACTTCATAATAGTCATTATTTCAGTAGAGTATTTAACTGGAACCATCTAGCCATATTGGCCTATAGGTCAGTTTCAGGTGCAATGTGTTTTCCACTGAATAAATGAACGATGTCAGTTGTGGAGTGTCACCTGTTGGGTTTGAGTCTGAACACCACCTTCCACCAGCTGTCCAGTGGCAGGATCCATCCCCAGCTGTCCAGATACATACATTGTCCGATCCACCACCACAGCTTGGCTGAGTAACACACAAACAGCAACTGTTAGATGGTATTCTTCTCATCCAATAAAGAGAGGTTTAAAAGAAAGTTCAATTGCATTTCTCCTTGATCTCTTTTTCCAGGTCAATCAGTATCTATCATAAGTGTTAGTGATTTTTAGGCCCGTCACAGGCTTGTTTAATGTATTACAGTTTTCTACTATGAATAACCACGTTTGCCATTTCAAACTTTTGTTTATTATTATTATTCTTATTATTATTCTTATTATTATTCTTATTATTATTCTTATTATTATTCTTATTATTATTACTGTTATTATTTTGAATGTTTAGCTATCACACTATACTGAACTTCACCAGCAGGTATGGTGTGTCCTAAAAACTTGGAACCTTAACATGTGAGTGACGTCCATCCTTTCAATTCAAAATCTCACACAGTGCAAAATCCAGAGCATGCACTTTGCTCCTGAATTGGGCATGTGCCCCCATCGAACCGCTTTTCCTCAAACAAAGAGCCCATTGTACAATTCTTTATACTCTACAAATATATACACTGTATATGCACTGAAATCAACTTGAAAAGATTATTAAAAAAGGGTCGATTTTTAATACGATAAACGAATTTTAAAAATTGAGCGGCGAACTGTACAGCTGTTAAGGTAATAAACACTGATCTTATTTATCCTCACCTGTACGGACCGATGGCAGCAGGAGCTTTGGCCGTGCTAATAATTCTCCTGGCGAGAGAAGCCATGTCACAGTTCTAAAATTGAGAAGGAATAACTTAACAAAGTTACAAAGTGAAGAGAGGACACGGTAAAAGAGCTGCGGAGTCCCTATACCGTAAACCGCACATTAAAAGCGCAAGCTTGTCGTATTTCCGGAGTTTCTCTTAATTTTTAACAAAGATGAAAAAAAATATCAAATTCAAGAAATATTTAAGAAAAAAGAAACAAGAATATAGAAAAAGTGACATCAAGATAGAATAGAATATTTTGATTATATTTTGTGTATTTTTGTTGCGCCGATATTCTATACATGGTGTGATTACGACATATCCGGAAGCAAACAAGCTACTAACTAGCATGAGGGAAACTCACATGGTAGATAGCTGTAATGAGAGAGGACGTCTACATTTCTTGAAAAGTGAAATTTATCCTCAACCTGTGAAATTAAAGGTAATTTTAGTGAGTGGATTTTTGTGTCTCCGGCTACATTGATATACGTGTGTTTTTTTTAGGCTAAACAACTTTTATGTGGGGCAACTTTGGTAGCAGGCCAACGGCCATGTAATTGTTTTGAGGTGTCAGCTTTTGGTTTTGGCATTCAGCCATAGCTGTCTTCTTATTTTCCACAGAAAATGTCTGCAGCTAAAGTAAAAATGCGGGAAAAGAAGATGAAGAATCAGCCTGCCAGTGTGCAGTATCCATCTTCTCCTCTTAGCATGGAGACAGGCACACGGAGTGGGGATAACACTCCTATCCCAGGTACATCTCCCACGAGTGATACAGCATTTTATTCGTCTGTATTTCGTCATTTTATAAGTGTAGTCGTTAGATCTGCAGTCTACTGCACTGTATCAGATTACATTGAAAGACCCAGGGATGATTGTGTCTTCACTGTGAATGTGTGAATCATTTAATCATTCAATTAATGTCTTATGTTTTCTTTGCACAATAGAATAATTGAACATAAATCTTATTCTATACTAGGGTGTTTGCGTGTGTGTTTTCGTTTTCTGTTCAGTGTAGCTCTGTTAATACTGTACAGTTGCATATTTTGGTACTTAAATGACCCCAACTGCATTCTGGATTTATACTTTTTTGGATCGCCTTTTATCTGCTTCTAAATGTTATTTTATTTGTTGTGTACCCCACCTCAGAAAGGCAGATGAAAGTTCCCCACAAAGGTGGATGGGTCCGTGGACATCAAAAAGATGGAGGTGGTTACTCCAAAGAGATGCCCAAGTATATCACTGGTAAAAAAAAAAAAGTCTTATTCTTTTAAGCTCACTATGGTGCATTGTAGTGTCCTTTGTGACAAATGTTTTTCTGCTTTCTTGATGGTTTTTCCTATTGAGTTAATTAGTTTTTCCATGATTTTCATGTGGTGAAAACAGAATTAAAGAAGCTATAGACAGGTTAATCAATCACATGATTGATCATGAGCAACAAATGGAGCATCAGAGTGACATGATTGATACTTTTTGTGTTTGGCCTCCTCTCCCAGCTGGAGCTTTTGCCAGGGCCAGAGCCGCAGAGGTCAGTACCATGTTGAAAGCGGTGACCAAGACAACAGGCAGCAGCCAAGTGTTCCAAGCGCTTCCCAGACACATGCGAAGACGGGCCATGAGCCACAACACCAAACGGCTTCCACGCAGACTGAGGGAAATAGCCAACAGAATGGTAATTTTCTGAAATAAATGATTATTTTTTAAAGTTGTTTTATATTGGGCGTTTTTTCCACATACTCATCAAACCGTCTGAGTAGCAGTGATGTTCTGACATATCTAATCCTCCACTAGCGGGAAAAGAGCCTCCAGGCTGGCCAAAAGAAGAAGAAGGAACTGGCGAAGAGCAAAAGCCGGAAGGCTCGCAGGCGACATGGAAACCTGCTGTTGGAGTTCAACCGCCGGCAACGGAAAAATATTTGGCTGGAGACTCACATCTGGCACGCCAAGCGCTTCCATATGGTTAAAAAGTGGGGGTACTGTCTTGGGGACAGGCCCACGTACAAGTGCTACCGGCCATGCTACAGAGCCATGAGCAGCCACTGCCTCCTCCAGGTAAACTAACAAAGCCAGTGTGTGTGTGTGTGTTTCATGCTTTATTTACACACTGTCTGAGTTGATGTTGGGATTAACTTCTCTGACCCTCTTTACTCAGGACCTTTCTTATTACTGCTGCATAGAGCTGCAGGGACAAGAGGACAAACTGTTGTATGCTCTGTCACAGATGACCAGCAAAGAAGCAGGTAACCTGCCAATACTTGTTTTGTTTTTTTCTCCCTGTTTTCCCCTCTTAAACTTCTTCATAAAAGCGGTTAACATTGCGTGGTCTTCCTCTTTGGAGTCTGAGTTTGTAGGATTAGCGTCAGTGTGGAGTTATTTGTATTTCTAGGGCCCACATTTGCCGCAGCCTTGTGTCTGTCGGGCACCAGACAGGGCAGTGTGACGGTGTACAGAGCCGGACAGTACCCCTCACAGCCTCTGGGCCCGGTCACCTTCCTGTGGAGACCACGAGCAGACGGCTCAACTCAACGGCAGCTGTGGCTCTGGGCTCATCCCACTCTCAAACAGGTATGACATTTTTAAAGAAAATAGTGCCTTGTTTTGGAATAAAAGCAGGTGTCAGAAAAAAAAAACTACTTTGTTTCCAGGATCTTCTTCCTGAATTACAAAGTGTGTGTCAGTGTTGTGAGGCTGTGGTGCCCCCGGTTCCACCGGTCGTCACCCCAGCAGAGGCTAGTCCACCACCACAAGCGGAGCCTGAAAACACCTCTGAAACCGCGCCGATACCTGGAACAAAGAGAAAACGGAGATGTAAAGACGGCAGCGGCCCTCCTGCGAAGAAAATCTGTGGAGATGGAACCAGACTGCCTGGTACTCCGGTCACCTGGAAGTCCAGCTCAACTGGAATAGTCATAAAGTTAGTTAAGTGACCACGTTTGATTCAAGGGCACTCTTAGTTCTTGTTTTTTTCCTTTTTAGAAGAATATCTTTGCTTTATACTGATAATGGCTGTCTTTTTTTTCTCTAAAAACAATCACTTTTGCTATTTTTTATAGTGATCTTACCATGGAGGTTATTCGCTACCGCCTGATTGGACCTCAGTCGCATACTGTGCTAGTGGAAACTTTGAAAGCAGCAACGGATTGTGATGTAAGCACTGTGTTTTAACATAAACCTTCTCTGAAAAGGCTGTTCTTTTCATGCTTTTGAATAACTGTTTTCCCCTTTGCTTTGTTTTTGTTTCCCAGGGGGTCAGCAAGTCCGAGGTGAACGGTCCCCTTTGGTGGCCTCAGCACTGCAAAGATGAGAACCAAATGGCTCTGCATCAAAAGCAAACAGATGTCTTTCACATTTTAAGTGGTTAGTTTCTGTTTTTCTGCACTGGTGGTGGTGCTCTTGTAGTCTTTCAATTCATGCTTGTCTGTGATTTATTCAGGCGTCCACTCGACCGGAGAGCTGCCCCTGGGCACAGTGCTGGGGCTCACTGTGGATGACCCCAGGCTGACTTTACCTACAAAGAAGGTTAAAGCTTTGCCCTGTGTAAAACAGGCCCAAGGTAAAATCCGACCCACGAGAAGACAATGGAGCAGGGGGAAGATGGTTCGAAATGACTTAAACTGACTTCTTACCAAACATTTACACCATCGTATGTAAATTGTAATATAACCATTCCTTAAAATGTAAAGAGTAGCTGAACACAGAGTCAGTCTTTAAGTTCCAGTCCTGGGGTTGTTGAATTGAGTACGCATCTGGTTCTGTGCTCCGGGGGGGCCTCTGCCTGGCCATGCAGATGTTCCAGGTTCGAATCCTGGCAGGGCCCAGTACTCAAAGCGCATCTCCAGTGACTGAGAACAGTTGACATTTTATTAATAATTTTTTTTTGTAAAGTAGAAAAAATAGTATAATTTATTTATTTTTGGAAGCCGTTAAGACCTTGCTATCCTGACTGCTTAACAAATAAATAAGGCATAGAAGACTGTGGTCAAGCAAATATAAAATATAATTTTTTGTACTCTATTATGTTATGTTCTAAAACAATATTGTCATGGCTCAAACATTCCTCTTTCCAAAGCTGTGGGGTTGAAGAACACATCGTTTAACCCTGAAGGAATCCTGAATTGTGTGTATTTGATTGGGGGCATGGGGCATGGTAGTTTAGTGATTAGCATTACTGTCTTATGGCAAGAACCTTTTCAGTGGCTGCCTGGAGTTTCCATGGACTCCCCAAGCCAGCATTGGTCATCTGTGCATGCTCTGGTTCTCTCCTTCGGCTAAAAAGGTTATCAGGTTAAGTAGAAGGCAAGAGTGTGAGGACTTAACTCTTTCTGTCTACATTGGCCCTCTAAGGCAGTGATTCCCAAAGTAGGGTTCGCGAGCCAGAGAGTTGATTTCCAGAAATAAAATACAGATTTAAAAAATATTAGAAATAGCATATGTTAGCTGTGCTTGTAACACAAAATAAAACTAGCGACTAGATCTAAAATAAAACCACGTAAATAAATAAAAAGAGAACATCTGACCTGGAGGACACATTGGTTGAACTGTCAAGCGACCGAACCTTGAAGACAGCGTTTAATTTTAAGACTCTGGCTGAGTTTTGGATTTCAGTTGAGAGGGAATACCCACAGCTATCCAGGGCGGCTTTGGATATGCTGTTGCCCTTTGGCACTACCTACTTTTTTAAAAAGACTTTCTCTGCACAGATGTAGCTTAAAGATAAACACAGATCGCGATTGAATGTGGAGGATGATTTCAGAGTAGCGGTTCCCAACATTAAACCAAGATCGGACTTACTGTGCTTCAAGCATGTTGCACATCCATCTCATTAGGTGAGGTTAAATTCAAATTAAAGTAATGAGTAAATTGCTGTAAAATAATATTCTGGCTGTTATGTGTTATTTTGTGTTGTCAATATGCTCGTGTTTGGATACGCCTATAGCGTGTGTGGTTGCACGCAATGTTTAAATACGTCTTTAACAATGGCCTTGAATACATACATCGATGCTAAACACAGTTCTGCAACCTTTATTTTGTATATATAGAATAAAAAAGACATGGGTGACAGTTGAACTCTCTCACATGAAACCCTGACCCTTACAGTTGGTGGCGCATGCATCATAAAGCATTTAAGGAAAGTGTCAAGTAATGAGAACCAAGAAAAAGGCAATCAGAAGATGGTGACAACCTGTCACTCTGCCTAAAGCAATATGTTTATTGATTTCTTCTTTTATCTTTTTTCCATAGTTAAAATGAACTTTTTCAGACTTTGGCAGCTTTACAATTCACTAGAGGATGTTGTGTTTAATCTAAGTTAACCTATAAATCAGAAAAAGATTTTTCAGGCTTTCTGACTATAAATGACCTTAATAATACTAAAAACGTAATGGCAATAATGGTGAAATCAGGCCATCTTCTTTTTATGTTGGGTAATGAAGATGGTTACTGATTGATTACTTTGAAAATATTTTATTTATAGGGACTCCACCAATTTAGCAAATTACTTATCAAGCAAACAGGGAAACAGAACTAAGTGGGTGAATTATCAGAGGTCTCACATAAGCCAGTCTGACCCTATAGAACTGTGACCATGACCTCCTGCCATCCATTTTGCTTTATGATTAAGGGTTTGGCCTGATTAACCTGTAAAAAGTAAATGTATAAAGGGGGCAACTGTAACTGTGTACAAGTATTCTTTTTTTTTAAATAAATGGCTTGCATTTAAATGAGTCTATTCTGTCTGTAGTAAAACGGCATGCTGTATCTGTTACTTCAGAGGTGGATGAGGAGAAGAGCAGGCAGCTGATTTTACGAGGAGTTCCAGAAGACTGCTGTCAGAGTTCACTGTGGGAGTCCTCTGTCCGTGATAACGTCACTGATAACAAGATATCCGAACAGGTAACAAAAAGCATCTGATTTACCACCTGAATTTTTCTGTCTTTTTGAGGATTTCAAACAGAAGCCTGGTTATTCGCTTTATCCTGAAGCATATGTACTGTGTTCTCGCTAAAGGAGCTCAATCGTATGAAGAGTGAGTTGCTGGTGCCAGGCTCCAGGCTCAGCCCGACTCCTCCACAGGGACGCATCCCCATTCTACTGGTTCATCAGCCTGGCAAACAGGTGGGGAACGAGATGAGCGGCTGGGGAGCTGGATGGGACCTGCTCCTGCCTAAAGGCTGGGGCATGGCCTTTTGGGTCCCATTGGTAAGTAGCATGAACAATTTAGAGGACAGCACTGAGCTTGGTGCTCATAAACGTAAGCCTTGGTAAATTGAACTGGATGTTGATCGCAACATCTGGACTAATGCCAACTGAAATAACATGACAGTTTACCCCAGTGAAGTCTGGTGGGCAGTGTGCAGTCTTTAGGCAGAAAATAAAGGCTAAATCTCGTACACTAAAGTTAAAAATGATAGCAGACCAATGTGACTAACCAGATTAATCACTGTTTTTAGTATACTTTTTGCTACATGGCAAATAAGGTGCAGTAGATTCTCAGAAAACCAGCAAGACCCAGCATTTGTGATATGCACACTCTCTGAGAGCTGTACAGTTGGGCAACTACAATTAGTTTAAAGGGGTGTGCCGTTGACTTTACAAACTCAAAACTATTTTTATACAAACATTGTTTTCTAGGATTTAGCAATTCTGTGAATCACTGAACTAATATTTAGTTGTATGACCGCTTTTTCAATTTTTTGTATAACTGCTTCACATTTATGTGGTATGGAGTCAACCAACATTTCTGATGTCACCCCACTAGCTCTTTTGTTTGGTTCTTGTCTGACTCTGTTACGCTATGGCTTGGTGTCTTTTGTCCTTTGACAGTAGCAGAGGTAGTTATCAGTAAACTCCCTCGTCAATATTGCTGACCAGATCATCTCTGACACGTGAAAGGGACTCAAGATTTCATCTATATGCACAATGTGATGTGTTGAGGGACCTAATGAATGCTGAACAATGTCTCCCCCAATGTATTGTCTACATATATTTTTTTGCATTGAAGTATTTTAAGTGTCTTAATTATTATAATTTTTTTAATCTATCATTTTAAAAACCTCTCACTCCTCTGCCTTGCCTCTTCCAGGTGTACAGAGGAGTCCGTGTTGGCGGACTTAACATGAGCCTGAAACACTCCCAAAATAAAGCCGCTCCCCATTTTCCCCACGATTATCCGGACTGCCCTGCAGGTGTTCGTTTTCAGGAGGAGGAAGAGGCCAACCTCCTGGACAAATTCAAAAGGTCAGCTACAGGCTGGGAAGGGAGACATGCAATATAGCAATCATCAGTAGGAACGCTGTTATCAAATATAAGTTTTAGCAAGGACATCTTATGGTGCCAAAGCTTCTTATGCGTCTGGTATACAATCAATACATTGAATTTTAGATGTTGCGCAAAACATAAAGGTTTTTTTTTTTTAAATACTGAAACATAGGGTTGAATAACTTTATGGTGACTTGCAAGCAGAGATAATATTTACCATTGACATCATTAAGAGGTGAGGTTTTCTGTGGAGGCTTTGACACATAAAAGGTTTTCAAAGTCACCGCAGCCCTTCCAAAATGTGGCACTCTCTTAGTATGCAGATGAGATGGTAATGCAGCCGCCCCTCGCCTAGTGTCCACCGAGCAGCGGTTAGGGGTCATCTCCGTAAATTGGCAGGTTAGCCCAGACAGATCGACGAGGACGTGACCTTCCAATCTCTCCCACAGACGT
This sequence comes from Menidia beryllina, assembly GCA_013363375.1. NCBI lineage: Eukaryota > Metazoa > Chordata > Actinopteri > Atheriniformes > Atherinopsidae > Menidia > Menidia beryllina. The sequence goes on from JABUIW010000019.1 coordinate 16,340,485, forward strand.
CCGCCCGCCAAGAGGACCAATTACATTAAACATGGCTGTCTGGCTCCGTTCCGTTGCTCTTGGCAACAGCTGGCAGAGGAGTGGGAGCTCCTCACGAGGGAAGGAGGAGGGGAGGGTGGAGGAGATGAGCAGACCCAAAGCACAACAAACACTGATGTCGTGATGAAGACGACGACAAGGTCACAAAGTATCACTGTGACTAAGGTTCCAAGCTTCTTCACTGTACTGAGGTACGTTTTTATTCAGTTCTTTTGTTTGGTCAATTTTTTATCCTCATCTCACATTTTTTTTAATAGTGACATTGAACCAAACAAAGCCTGTAGGTTCCCCTCAGACTTTTAGTTTCATTCATTCAAATCTCATCTCAAACTATGTAAAGGAGGTTGACTTTTAAATGAACCCTGGTGCAAATGTGCCACGATTTGGAACACGAGTCAACACTTTGTTTTTTATTTTAATTGAGAGAAATTAGTGAGAGAAATGTACTGCTTTTTGACAGGCCTGATGCATTGCTTCTCCAGTCTTACTCACCTCCATTATGTCTCTGATGAGAATACCCAAAGTACATCCAGCGTTAAATTGCTGCAATACATCACAGAGATTAGTGGAAGTAGAGAGCTGCATCCATCCACATGAAACCCTCTCATGAGTAATGCGAATGACTTTATTACGGGAAAAATTGGATGGATTTTTCTAGTCCATTTGCTGTTTTTTTTCTTTTCTTTCAGCATGAAAAATTTAAAATGTTATTGGACAATTTATATATCCCCAAGGGCACCTAATGGGGCTAAGTTAAAAGTCTTTGCCTCCAGATATTAGCCACCTGTTCTAAATGGATACCGGTCATGTCGTGTTTTCCAGGAATAGAAAGTCTCTAAGGCTTCTTTGCGGTTGGTGCAGACCCACGTCGTCCAGGGATCAGAGGTCACGGTGTGTTGGGGAACTGTCCCCCCTCAGCTGGTCAGCTGCTGCTTCTCTTACCGCCGCACACGGAATGAGCCTGGTGTGGGTGCGCGTGTCCCTGCTGACGAAGGGCAAACCTGAGCAGCACGCTCTGCTGTGCGTGCCATCGGCAGAAGACCTGAAGCTACTGGGCAAAACGCAAGAGAGCAGTGGCCCTCTGGAGCCCCCACATAGAGACCACTTTAAAAGCGGAATTAAACGTCAGAGGAAGGGCGCCAAGAATGCTCCACCTTTATCCTCCGAAGGCAAAGAATCAGACGTTGCCTCTAAAACAGACCCAGCTCCATCTGAAGATACCAAATCATCTCTCCAGCCAACTTCAGACCTCATCTTGGGGATTTGGCCAGATCCCCTGCCAAGTATCGCTTCGCACTGCTCCCGGTTGACCCTGGGTTGGGTCACTCAGGGCGATTTCTCCCTGTCCGCAGGTTGCGGGGAGGCTCTCGGGTTTGTCAGCGTTGCGGGGCTCCTTAATACCCTCCTTAACCAGCCAGCGGAACACAGAGGGAAGCTGCTGCTGCGCAACCCCACCTCCCTGCACTACCGCTTTGCCAAAGTAAACATAGAGGTGTGACCCAAACATCGTGACCTATGCACAACTGGTCCCAGGCCAGGCATTCAGTGTTAAGTTAATGGAATAAGCCGGTGCCAATCATTTTCTCCTGCTGATGCTTGAAGATGTAGACCTTTCATTTCTCAGAGTGATCTAGCCAACATGTCATGATGGCGACATTGTTCAAAATGTACGTTTGTGTTAATCATGCATGTTAAGGACACCTCCCTATTGTGTGACTTCGATAGAGGAACTTGTATTTGAAAATTTGTCTTCATTAGGTTACATTTTTCATGGATTGTTCCAAAAAGGTTCAGTTGATTACTGTGAGTGGGAGAATCTTTGGTTTTGGTTACCTAATACCTGCAGTTTTCTGGGTTTTTATTTGATTTGACCTAGTTTTTACTATTTTCTTTTCAGGATGTACAAAAAGTAAAGTTAGTTGGTTTAAAAAAATGTCAACTATTTGGACTAAGCAAACGGTTCTGTGTTCAGATAAGCTTATACTCAAGATAAAAATCACACAACATATGTGAAAAGTGCTTGTTATTGCCCTTGTGCAGCGTGCATCAAACAACAAGTACTTCAACTTTCCTTCTTTTGAAAGTTTTGCTATCACGAGCAGTGGTTTCCCACATATCCCATAACGTGTAGGTGGTAGATAAGAGTTTTGTTGCTTGGCAACACTACAGTGTGGTAGAATAGTTTTGTCAAAATTCAGTCATGCAGTCTGAAGTTTATCTGGAATGAAGATGGATTCACAGGCTGCACTCAGATGATTTGCAGAGGTGTAAATGTACAATATTGGAGATAGATTTAAGGAACTCAAATGTCTGCATTTAGCCTTAAAATGACATAAGTGTCAGCCACTTCACTTGAAGAATAATGAGTATACATAGATATTCAAAAACCAACCGTCTTAGACTTAATCAATTTAAATTTAGGGAATTTCCAACAAATCCACAATACAGATACAGAGCAGTATGCATATTTAAAGCCCTCCCTTGTCATTAGAGGGCAGTAGTGCTCCTATTTTACAGCATGAAAATGGTTTTCTGCTGTGGAAACTGTGCTCACATAGGCAGTATTATTCCAGGGATTAAACTGAATTTTGTTAAACTGAAAGACACCCATGACTGTCTCACTACTACAATGAAAATAAAACTAGCTGCTAGTAAAGTATCTGATGTCATACTTTCATAATTCTGACAGTGATAGACAGCTTTAGGAAAAGGCATAACTTCTCACCAGCTTGGATAATAAATCTAAGACCAATGAGACTATAGATACTGACAGTTGGGTGGAGCTGGTTTGACTTTATGTGTGTACAATTTTTCTTTTTCCTATAAACATATTTGTTGAAACTAGAAAAAAAGATGCGAGTACAGAAACAAACACACAAAGTCACCAAACTAGCAGTCCCAACAGATGGAGCTGGTCTTATGAATCGTCCGATTGGCCGGCTCTGTTGCACATGAGTTTAGCTGCCAGTGATCCGTATGTTGTAGACTTTGCCTCTGGCTGCACTTGGTCTGTGCGATTTCTCCCTGTGAACACGGACAAAACAGCTCATTAGATGGTCCCTGCTGGTTGGGCAGCAGACTCTCGCCGTCAGATGAATCCGGAGTCACAGCTGCTGAACGCATTCTATCCCGGTTTGTGTGGTGACGCGTTTAATCCAAAGCCAGTTAACAAACAAAACAGACTTACCGGGAATCCTATCCATTGCAATGAAATTGCGCTCTTGTTGCTTTATTTTTGGCCTGTTTCGAGTTATAAGAAAGACTCCAAGAAAGGACAAAAGACAACTGGAAGACAGATTCAGGAAAGGTTAAAACCATCCTATAGTAAATGAAATATATTTTACTACACTGTAGAGATAGTAATTTTTTCAAATCATACCCAAATAAGAACATGAAAATATTCAGTAAAGCCAGGCCTTCAAATTCTTGGTAAAATATTATTCCTGCAAAACACAAGAAGAACATAAAAACACATTTCACCTCAGCAGAGATCATCTCTTGTGCTCTCCTTTGTTAGTGAAATATGGCTTCAAAAATACATTGCATATATTTACAGGGATACTAAAATGAATACTTTTATTATTAACTGAAAGGCACACATTTTTTTTTACAGTTCAGTTATGTGACAAATGCTTAGCATCTCTATTTTAAAGAGTTTTCACAACAGAGCCTTTTCCTCAGGCAGGCACAGAACAGACACTATCTTTGCTTTTCTAATGTGCTTTTCTTTATAGATAAATTGCCTGTGTCCATCAAAAGGGTTAAAGCCAAAACAATGATTTTTGTCATCGTTGAAATAAACCAGTCTTAAAGGATAATTCCACCCACAGATGTTCTGACAACGCTGATACAATGTTAAACCAATTTGTTGTTCACAGTAGTCAATTGTAGGTTATTCGTGTGGGTGGACAGAGAAATTGTACTATTAAGAGCTTTTTTCCACTTAAAAAAAAGATGTTGAGAGTACCTTAAAACACCTCATATTTGTTGGCTTGGAAAGTGTAACTCTTGAATCTAAATTCGACTTTTGTGTAAAATCCAAAGTATAAATCTTTAAGTGTAAAATCTAAATTGCGGAGAAAAGCTGTTTGTTCAATTAGATTGGCAAAGATCACTCTGCTTTTGACACTTCTTGAACATATTCTGCTATTACACCCCACTGAGGTGGCACTGAAAATGAAAACAGTTCCACAAAAATGTGTGAAATTCTTCATATAGCTTATTTGATTGCTGAACAAGGACTACTGAGTGTAGTCAAACATCACGCCCATTGTGAGAGTGGATTGCATTTGTGACTAGGAATTTATTACAGATTTTTCAAAACACTTTCCAGTATCTCACCGTCAGATTGTTTGATCCATACTGAGCAGCTATTGTGCTGGGAATAAATTTGAGACTACACTGGGAGGGAATCGGTTGAAAGGTTCCCCATTGTGAGTTATTCACAACACAGTACAACAAATACTCGTATTTGTCCTTTAAAACTTGTTGACTTTCCAGATGACCTATTAGCTCCTTCTCATGAAATGGAAATAGTTACAAACTGTTCTGTTGTAAGTAGCCTACTGCAAATGTGTCAGATGGGAGGGGGCAGGTGAACTAGTTTTTGAATATGCCATTTGAAGTGCGCGTAAGTGATTGGAACCTACTAAAGTGTGGATGTTAGCATCATGGCCACTGCTGGGAATTACATTCCCACCGTTCGATGAGAAGACATATTATGAAAGATGGAAAAATGAGATTGAAATCTGTAGACTTGTTACTGACTTGGACAAAAAGGGCTGGTGGGCTACCTTAAAGAGAATTAATAAAAATAAAAGATCAAAAGAGAGTAAGACTTTTGACCTACATGAAAAATAGAGAGAGAAGTGGTTCCAGATACCAATGCTTTTGAGCAAAACATCGTTGAAGAGAGCAAGTGCTGTTTCAGACAGTGTTTGAGCAACCTGTAAAACTTGAACTGACATCTGGATATTATTGTGTAAATTTAAGAAAGTAAAGGAACAATAATGAAAGCAAATTTGAAGTGAGACAACACATGATGGAGAGGAAATTCTCCTCAAGACAGAAAAAATGACAAGAAAAGAGAAAAAAAGATGTACTGCTAAAGACAAAATTCGGACATGCCTCAGTTGACAGGACACAAAAACTCTTTGTCTTGCTTTGGCCACTTGATGATGACCAAAGCGTTACGCATCTGATACTGCAAACCGAAACACAAACCTGCGGTAGGTTTACTCATGGCGGTAGCAGTGGACCTGCACAAGCTTGAGCCAGTACTGTGGTATCTACATTCCATCGACCATTTTACAAGGTTCAGAGCAGGGAGTATTATCACCACAAAAAGACCCAAAGAGATAATGAAGCACTTTGTTCGCTGCTGGACAAGCATTCATGGTCCACCACGCAGATTATTAAGAACGGAGAATGGTGAATTTAACCGGGAAGAAATAAGAGACATGGCTGAACATTTAAACGTTGAGGCTAAATCCTTCTGCTGGACACAGTTTATGGAGCAACAGCCTCCTGGAAAGACACAATCAGATCTTCAATAAAATGTTACTTAAGGTACTTAAGGTAAAGAGAGACAAAGTGTGACTGGAAAATGGCTCAGGACTGGGCTTTGATGACCAAAAGTAGCATGCACAATGTAAAACAGCTACAGTCCCTATCAACTTGTCTTTGTACATATCCCAATCCTGTCTTCAGTACAAATTGATAAGACCTCCAGCATTGGAAAATGGTGTCGAAACATGGATATGTGCAAGTAACATGCACATGGAATAATAAAAGTTTTAGCTGAGGACAAATGTTCGAAGAGGATCTGAAGAGTCCTTCATAAACAGCTGCGGCCCACTATTTTCACAAAAATATGAAACAGGAGAAAAATTATTTTATAAATGTACAGACTGTCAGGAGTGGTACGGTTCAGGTGTGGTTATTGGCCAAGATGGTGTAGTAATATTTGTTAGGCATGGTGGATCATATGTCAGAGTATACAAGTCTCAACTAAGAAAAATTAAACAAGAGAAACTGGAAGAAACTAAAAAAACAATATCCGATTAAAACATATAAACATCTTTTTAAGACACCAGTAACGGTACTTGTTGAAGTTGATATGGGACAAGTACACAACCTTGAAGTGGTTGAACACACCATGACAAACACTGACAACAACAGAGACGAAGTACTAGTGGTAAAGGAGGATATTTTCTCACATGCCAAATAAACTGAACTTGACAACTGGGAAAAAAACACTGTATTTTAGAAAGAAAAAGATGAGGGTTAGAAATGCATGTCGATGAGGTGGGTGTGCACACTCAGGAAAACAGAAGTGGTCATTGTACCAAAAGATGGACTGGTTACAAGAGACTTTGAAGAAATAAACATTCAGAACTTCCTACATATTCACCCACTTGTTCCTCAGAATCTCTACAGATGGTCATGGCTGTTATATATCAAAACCAATGGCCAATAGCAGCCTTTTTTGCAAGGTACTGTGTCAAAGGTCAATCCAGCTGTCTTCTACTGGCCAGATGATTTTGGTAAGGTGACAGGAATCCTTGCATGTGATGTGGACTTTGTATGGAGTGGTTCAGACATGTGCTATTCAGCTCTTATCCCCAAACTGAAAGCTGCTTTTCAGAAGAACATAACAGCTTCAACCACACTGGGATCGAGGTTCATTCTCTGCAGAATGAAATAAAAGCAAAACAGCGTGCATTCATAAAAAAACCTACAGCCCATTTTTCCATCCTTATGCCGGCTGTCAAAACGGATCTGGAGAGTGGTTTGAAGCACATTAGCCGGAGAGAATTTAGCACTTGTGGACGAGATTGATAGTGCTGTGTTTGTAGCCACACTCTATTCAGAGCTCATGGTTGGTGATAGCACACACAACATCTTGCCCATTAGCTGTTTAATGGACAACCATTGCTTCCTCGATGCTGTCGTGTCTACAAAATCTGTGACTGAAAAGAGGCTTTGGATTGACATCATTAACATCGAAGAACTTATGTACTCTGGGACAATTGAGAAAATTATATGGACCTCTACCAAAGAGCAAAAAAAACAAACTAGTGTTCCTTACATAAGTTGACTAAGTTAATTAAGTTCGAATAGGTAAAGTTAAAATGTTGTAACAGAATCTGTTTTGCATTCTTTAAAGAAAGAGGGGAGACTATTAAGTTGTACACTTAAGCTGACATTAAAGATATACAGTATATATATATATGTATATATATATGTAAGTATATGTATATACACTAACCGGCCACTTTATTAGGTACCCCATTCTAGTAACGGGTTGGACCCCCTTTTGCCTTCAGAACTGCCTCAAATCTTCGTGGCATAGATTCAACAAGGTGCTGGAAGCATTCCTCAGGGAGTTTGGTCCATATTGACATGATGGCATCACACAGTTGCCGCAGATTCGTCGGCTGCACATCCATGATGCGAATCTCCCGTTCCACCACATCCCAAAGATGCTCTATTGGATTGAGATCTGGTGACTGTGGAGGCCATTTGAGTACAGTGAACTCATTGTCATGTTCAAGAAACCAGTCTGAGATGATTCCAGCTTTATGACATGGCGCATTATCCTGCTGAAAGTAGCCATCAGAAGTTGAGTACGTTGTGGTCATAAAGGGATGGACATGGTCAGCAACAATACTCAGGTAGGCTGTGGCGTTGCAACGATGCTCAATTGGTACCAAGGGGCCCAAAGAGTGCCAAGAAAATATTCCCAACACCATGACACCACCACCACCAGCCTGAACCGTTGATACAAGGCAGGATGGATCCATGCTTTCATGTTGTAGACGCCAAATTCTGACCCTACCATCCGAATGTCACAGCAGAAATCGAGACTCATCAGACCAGGCAACGTTTTTCCAATCTTCTATTGTCCAATTTCGATGAGCTTGTGCAAATTGTAGCCTCAGTTTCCTGTTCTTAGCTGAAAGGATTGGCACCCGGTGTGGTCTTCTGCTGTTGTAGCCCATCTGCCTCAAAGTTCGACGTACTGTGCGTTCAGAGATGCTCTTCTGCCCACCTTGGTTGTAACGGGTGGTTATTTGAGTCACTGTTGCCCTTCTATCAGCTCGAACCAGTCTGGCCATTCTCCTCTGACCTCTGGCATGAACAAGGCATTTCCGCCCACAGAACTGCCGCTCACTGGATGTTTTTTCTTTTTCGGACCATTCTCTGTAAACCCTAGAGATGGTTGTGCTTGAAAACCCCAGTAGATCAGCAGTTTCTGAAATACTCAGACCAGCCCTTCTGGCACCAACAATCATGCCCCTCCAAAGTCACTCAAATCACCTTTCTTCCCCATACCTATGCTCGGTTTGAATTGCAGGAGATTGTCTTGACCATGTCTACATGCCTAAATGCACTGAGTTGCCGCCATGTGATTGGCTGCTTAGAAATTAAGTGTTAACGAGCAGTTGGACAGGTGTACCTAATAAAGTGGCCGGTGAGTGTATATATATATATATATATATGTTTAATGTCAGCTTAAGTATTTTAAGTACTTTACCATTAATAAAAATAATATTCTTCCATCAGTAATGTTCCAGCATTCTTGTATTGATGCTGGTAAATTGGCTTTGTAGGATGAGATTTGTCATTGATTCCCGTAATCTTTTGTACTCTAACATATATTGTTATTTGCATTAGTTCCGGCATGACTGCTTTCCTACTATATCAATTGAGCCGTAGTGTTTTTCCTGATAAAACGTTTGAAAGCTTTTTGCTATTCGGTAAAATGCATAATATTCCTACAAAATGACCTCGGCATTACTGACCCTCCGATTGAATGGTGGATTGAGAGTTTGAAATTGAAATGTACAATGTTGCAAAAAAAAGACACCCACCTTCAATGATTGTGGAAATGTTCTCGTTTCAAACTGATCCACTCGTTTTCTAATACAAATAGTTGTTTCCTAACTGAATGCCCCCCCCCCCACCCAGTTAGTAAATACAACATATGCTCAAGTAAACATCTTTGAATAAAGTAATTGCAACCAAATACAGTAGCTGAAAAAGAAATGGCTTTTCTTATCCCAGAGCCTTATCTGTTCGATTGTAATAATTATGAACTAGCATGCTAAATAAATACTGTGAGAATTAAACCTGTGCCGATAAACCTTTTAGGACAATTATCTTGTCAACATTTTGGATCCAAGCCCTTTCTAAAAAAAGTTGCATGTCTTTAGACTTAGTGTTGTTGGAAGAAATCATTATAATTTAATGAAATATTATTCAAGATAATTATGAATAAGTTGGGGGACTTATCTAAGATCATGCAATCCTACCAAATGTCAGTAAAAGGATCATTTCTTTGTTTTCAAGTGGTTTTCCAACATTAGAGGAGTACAATATATCATTTTACTTGTTTTTGAAAAGTTTATAAAGTTAAGATGATCTCTGAACAAATCTGAGCTTTGTCTACCTGCAACAATGGCACTGGCAGTGAAGAACACAAAGTTGATCGGAACCACTTCTGTGGCATCGAACATTTTCATTGCCTGATTGAGAAATCTGTAGAGGGTACAAAATGAGATTTAGGAAACACATTAAAACATCAGGTTTAGAAATATAAGTGCAGAGAGGCTGAGACGACAACTGGACTAACTTGATCTGGAATGCGCAGGAGGCCACCATGACGACGAGCATGACGTAAAAGATGGGGTAGATGAGCTGCAGCTGGACTTTTATAGACTCTGTGATCATCCCTGACACGGCTTTGACTGAGATTACTGTGAGAGAGGCTGCAAGCAGACAGAGGCAGATGCATTATTTCTACAACTTGTTGAAATACTTTACCTTTTCCTATTACAATGTAATTTGTTAAATAGAGTTACAGGGGACGTCCCCATTTTCTCTACCCATCATTTTACAGAAATTATAGCAGAGCAGAGGTCCGTTTTTGTAACCTGGCAACAAGAAAAACCTCTGATGACAGAAAATGGCTTAATCCAAACCCTCTCCCCTCATTTAGACAGTATTTGGGTGTCCATACCAAGCAGAGCCACCAGCAGCATCACAATGACTATGTGCTTCACCTTCTTCATCTTGTACAGATAGAGCAGGATACAGAAAAGTATGACCTCTATAAACTGTTGAGAGAACACAGAAGATTCTATAAGCCATTGATATAGGTTACATTTATTAAACTTTTCACAGAAAATTAAAAACTGAGCTTCCATTTTACTAACTGCCTGTTCTATAAAACGCCAGAGTCGATCACTTTTTAATTGAGACAAATGATTGTGGCAAAAAAATTTAAATGGATTTCTTGTCTTTAATGAGAAGCGCCAGGGGCTGCCTTTGAGTTCAATAGCATTCAGTTGTTCACAGACCTCACACGAGACAGCTCTAATGGATAGAGAATAAGAAAGGACCAGTTATAAGGATAAAAGGGCAGGTTGTCCTTTAAATGTCTGCCATTATCATCAAGGTGTCACAGTAAGTTAAACAAAAGGCAAACCAAAAACGATTCTGTGTGGAAATGGATTAACGAAGACTTGAGACAGTATTGGTAGGTATAATAGTTCACCCTACACACACGATGAGAGATACCAAACAGTGATGCAGTGACCTCTGGAAATAATGAAATCTCACCAATTGATATTTAAATTCCTCTGATGAATCATCTGCAAAAGCTAGTGTGAGACTCTTAGATTTAAAACTTTCTGTACTGTTGACTAGTCCAGGGTGTACTGTGACTGTGGATAGGCTCCAGCTAGTTTAAGCTGCTATACAAAAGAGAACGATGGATGTACTCTCTGTTTTTGTGTTTGTTTTGGCATTGCTTAGTCTGTTTTGGCATTCGGCGCCAGATTTGAGAAATAAATGTTTTATTTTGAATAATGATGGAACCTCTGCCAAGACTACTCAGTCCCTATGTACACCTCTGGACCTCAACAAGCTGCTGGGTGTATTATCTACTTTATTTTGCTCTACATGATTATTTGGAGATAGCTTTTTACTCGAAACAAAAACTGTGATAGTCAAAATTTGGAATGGCATGCATATTTATGCATTTTTACTCTGAAATAGATGTTTTGAATGCCGTTTGGACAACCGCTGTGGACATTTTGGTTTTGTTTCTCTTATCTATTTTGCTTTGTGTGACTAGGTATGTTTTTTCTCTGTCACTCGGATAATATTTTTTCCCCTTGTATCATTTCCTGTATTTAGGGTTTGCTTGTTTCTGTTTAAAAAATGAAAAAAGCTCAATGAATATACTTTAACAGAAAACATTTTTTGGAATAGCATGTCAACATAGACTTACAAATTGTTCCATTTTGTATCGACAAGTCAACCCTGAGAGATCCTACATTCAAGACTAAATAAAAAACAGTGTCTGTTTTTTATCATTGTATGTATTTTTCACAATTCTATATCTGTATAAAGTCTAATTGGGAAAGGAATAAAAGAATATAGAAAGAATCAATGGAACATAAACTCCTGCTAAATCTGAGGTGTTTTACAAGTTTAATATTAACATTTGGAGCCAAAATGAATGTTTTTGTAATTAGAAGGTTTTTTAAGCTCAGCTCTGTGCTTCAGCTGTGTCACTGTGGCAACGAAAATGTTTATGCCATCCCTGAATGAGGTCATATTGGACTATGAGCATCTGTGTTTCTGTTAAAACGCTTGCTCACAACGGGCTGAAGGCAACATAATTTTTTTGTTCTCGTTTTACTACAGAATGCAAAACACAAAAACTTAAAAAAATAAGTAAATACAATAACATCCATAGAAGTGAGAACAGTCTAAAAGGAGGAACCCTGTAGATGAACAAGTCCAAACACACAGCCAGTGATGTAAAGGACAGCATCAAGTTCTGCATTCAGGGACACAATGGGAATTAATTGATGCTTTTCACGCACTGTTTGAAGTTAAATAACATTAAATTAAAGGTTATCTTCATAAAAACGAGCAGTGAAAGTGTTGAAAAGATTACACACCAGGTAAAGCAGGAAATACCAGCTGACAGCATAGTACTGGACCAGATGCGCTGTAATGTGTGTGGAATTGTGGGGGGCAAAGGTCACCAGCACGTATGTTCCTGTAATTGCCAATGTGCCACCTATACAAAGAGAAATAAAATGTAAGATTGTGGTCAAACATTTTTCCCTTACTGGTTCCATCCATCCCTCATCTTTCTTCTAAAAGACACCATAAGTGCAATGATACAGTGCGGCAAAACAATATTTCGTCAGCCACTGATTGTGCAAGTTCTCCTACTTCGAAAGATGAGAGAAGTCTGTAATTCTCATCATAGATACACTTCAACTTGGAGAGGCAAAATGAGAAAGAAAATTTCAGGAAATCACATTGTAGGATTTTAAAATAATTTATGTGTAAATTTGAAAATAAGTGGAGTAAGTGGAAAATAAGTATTTGGTCACCCACCAATAAGCAAGATGTCTGTCCCTTACAGACCTGCAACTTCTATAAGAAACCCTTTTGTCCTCCACTCATTATCTGTATAAAGCACACCTGTTCACAGCCTTAGACAGTCACACTTCAAACTGAACCATGGCCAAGATCCAAAAGCTGTCCTAGGACACCAGGAAGAAAATTGTAGTGCTGTTCCCAGCATGGGAAGAGTGAATCCACAATAGGCAAGCAGGTTGGTGGGAATATATCAACTGTAGAAGCAATTAAAGAAAATAAAATAAAGGAAAACATACAAGATAAAGTCCCTCGATCTGGGAAACACGCAAGATCTCCCGTGGTGAGCAAAAATCCCAAAACTATGCTGAGGGACCTGATGAATTACCTGCAGAGAGCTGGGACCAAAGTACAAAGACTACCATCAGCAACACACTACACTGTGAGGGACTAAAATCCTGCAGTGTCAGGCGTGTCCCCCTGCTTTAGCCGGTACAACTCCGGGCCCTTCTGAACTTTGCCAGAAGAGGATTAGGAGAATATCATGTGGTCAGACGAAAAAAATAGTTGGTAAAAACTCAACTTCTCATGTATGGAGGAAGAAGAATGCTGAGTTGCATCCCAAGAACATCAGAGCTACTGTGAGGCATGGGGGTGGAAACATCATGCTTTTGGGCTGTTCTTCTGCATAGGGGATAGGATGACTGATCTGTGCTAAGGAAAGAATTAATGGGACCATGCATTGTAAGATTTTGCTCCCATCAGTGAGGGAATTGAAGTCTTCCAGCACACTGCTGGGATTCGAAGGAGTGGCTCCGTAAAAGTAATTTCAAGGTCCTGGTGGGGTCTAGCCAGTCTCCGGACCTCAACCCCATGGAACATTTTTCAAGGTAGTTGAAAGCCTGTGTTTCCCAGAGACAGCCCCAAAACATCCCTGCTCTACCAAAAATGGCCAGCTATGGTGTGTGCAAACATGGTGAAGACCTGCATGAAATGTTTCACCTCTGTCATGGACCACAAAGGTTATTATCAAAAGTATTGAGTTGAACTTTTTTTATTGCCCAAATACTTTTTTTCCACCATAGTTTACAAATAAAGTTTTTAAAAAATCCTACAATACGATTTCCTGGATTTTGTTGTCCCATTTTGCCTCTCATTGTTGGAGTGTGCCTATAATGTGAATTACAGACCTATAATCTTCTAGGTAGAAAAACTTGCTCAATTAGTGGCTGATAAATACGTAGTATACCTTAAGTCTTGCCTGACAGAGCAGTCTTAACAAAAAAGTATTCCTAAAAAGCAAACTGGCTTCCAGGGATTTTGTGAGAATGCTTCCAATATTTGAACAATGATGTACAAATATGATCAGAAAATAGCAAAAGAAAAACAATCTACCCTATTTGGACATACAAAAATACCCAAAGCTGTGTGGAGCTGATATGGTTTTTTTGCAAAGCGGCAGGTTGTGATGATGGTCAATGTGCTGGGTATGATAAACACGGCGCTCCCAGCAGCAGAAGACTCAACATATTATCATGGCAAATAATAGCTTTTATAATTTGGTATGAGTTTGGCACTTTTATTCGGAAAGCCAGACAAAATTGTCTTATATATACACAGTATGTAGGGTGTTAACATTTTATTTAATCTGTATCTTTTTCTATCAGGGTTTTGTGAAAGGCCAGTTTGAACGATATTAAATGTATTATGCACTATATATTGTGTCGGAATATTGTAAGTCCAAGTTTTCTTACCAACAATGTCAGAAGCCCGCACGGTCTCCTTCAAGAAAATCACAGATATGATAGCACTAGCTGCGAAGACAAAGCAAAGAGTTTACTTAAATTACTTTAGTGGCCATTAACAAACAGCTAGGAGCACCACGGTATTTCTTTCTACATTATATAACACTGAAAAAGCAAGAACAATGGAACAATAACTTCACACAAGTCTTTGCGTCCTGATAGTTTTTCCTTATGCCCATTAGAATTTCATAAAAGAGGCATCAAAATGTGCCAAAATGTTATTCCCTGCCACATTTGTCCTGAAGCCATTAATCTGTATCATTGTCAAAATTTGAGAGGGTGAAAAGCAATAAGTCGTACATGGGCTAAGCCTCAAATTAATCTTTTTAATGTTTTTCCAGGGATATGAACCAAACTGAGAGAGAGGAATACTCTTAGCATATTGCTGTCACAAAGATGATGGTCAAAACAGGTAGATATGCATGTGGACACGCAGACATGCTGACGAACAGACAGATAAACTGCCCGATACAGAAAACAAACCACACAAATAAGGCAATGGACAAAAAAAAAAGGCAAAAATAAAAATATGATAGCATCCAGGGAGGAGGTCATCTTATACAACACCTCTGTAGGAGTTTCTTAACAACTAACAACCACATTGTAAAATAATCATCCATTATTTGTTGGAATATGGTAATATTTTAATATTCGAGTCAGCTGTGGCAGCTGCACTTGCTGGTAGGTGGTGGATTAATGCCGGCAAGAGGGGAGAGTAGGTGATAGCACATTGAAAGAGGTGATTTGAGATTATGCACAAATTCTGGTACCATCATTAGAAAATCAACTACATATTTTAGGCTTTCTGTGCTGATAAGGCCAGAAAGACATGCTCTTAGCAGTGACATCAAACACAGGTAGAGTCGTACCTTTTTGGAAATGTTATCAACAGGGAAAATGTATCAGAAAACAGGAGTCTGAAGCACCTTTACCATATGAAAAAAACTTTCTTGAGGATGATTCATTTTAAATCTTTTTCTCATGCAGTTGTGCTCATTGTACTTTATGCAGATCAGTTTTATCTACCTTTTCTGAAAGAATTACGAGACGTTTGAAACGGAAGGTTAATATATACTCCCTTCCATAATCTGATGAAAGAGGAACTTCTTAAATATTTCATACTGTGAGCATGTTCACACACATATCTAGGACTGCTCCTTTTGCCTCTGGAACCAGCTGGGTCTAACAAGTAACCATAGCAACTCGTAGCAAAGTGAGATTCACACAGCTTGATAAAATGAGAAATGTGGCAACAGGAACCTCTGGGGGATGTAGTTGTGTCACTGCTCCTGAGTGTGTGTGTTGACTTTTTACGTGCGTGTGTGCATCAGATGAGTACTGCCTCGATACATGGTCTCTCTGATGTATAACAAGAACCTCCCAGTGGGAAAATACACCATGTCTGGCCTTTACTCACTACAGAGATGAGGGAACAGATAAAAGTGGCAAAAGTCTGCCTGTTATGTCCAAGAGAGCCTCCATCGTGGAAGCTTTTTGGAGTTTTTATCATTCGTGTGTGGGTTGTTTTCATCAGTGGAAAAATATGGTCTGACTTACAGAACTTACTATGGACAAAGAGGCAAAGGTATACCCAACTTTAACCTAAAATGACAAAATCATACATTTTAGAAACATCTGCTTGACTTTTTCTATTCATTAAAAAATCCTGTTCAACCCCCCATCCCACCCCATTTATTTATTTATTTTAGTTTATTTTTTATTTTAGTTTATTTTTTTGCTGTGTGTGTTTGTGTGCGTGTGTGTGTGTGTGTATGAGTTATCTCTTTGACCACTACAAATGAGAGATATTGGGTACTGTATGTAAAAAAAAAAAAAAGACATGGAACAAATTCTATACTGTTTGTAAATTACTATTATGTTTTTCTTCCACAATAAATTAAAAAAAAAAAAAAAATCCTGTTCATTTTCAAACACCTGTTTATAAAAAATAAAAAATAATTTCCCCGACATAAACTTGGAAGTCTGACTTCTTGTCGCTGAGCTAACAGCACATCTTTTGATTCTGTGCCACAGGTGCAACATCTGTGAGTAATATTCATGGTGAATGTTTTCCTCTATTACGCCCATGCCAGCGTTCCACCCCCTTCCAATGTGATGACATATACCATGTCATCACATTGGAAGAGAAAGCGGCTGATGCGCTGCTCCATACGGCAACAGTGGGACAATGCTGTCATTCCTAATAGAGGGAGCGCCGTGGACAGGACAGCAGTAATTGCTTTCTGTAGAGTCTTGGACTGCTGGTGTGACATGCATGGACAGGCGGATGACAACAGCGACGCCATCATCAGCTCCCTCGATTGTCTCCTTTTTCTTCCAAACGTCTACTTTCAGCTATTTATACAGCTCTGTCAGTTGTCTCATTACATGCATTTACCTTCTCATCGTCCAATACTTTCCTCTTCATTTCTTCACTTCAGTCCCTTCCTCTTTCTGCTTCCAGACATCTTTTTATTCCCTCAGCTACTCAAGCAGCCAACTAGTTTTCTCTTGTTTACTCACTGAATGCATCCTACAATCTGTTCCCCCCCTCTGAGGCATCACACATCTCTCGAAAAAGAGGAAAAACAGCACAGCAGGAACCAAATGTGTGTGCGTTGTTCTGTGCGTGTAAGCCAAAGGAGCCTCTCTGATGGACAACATCTGATCGTCTGGGTTTACAGTTATGCGCAAATCATGCAGGTACGCGCATGTGTTTGTTTATTGCCATATGTGCGACTCAGCGTGCGGTGACAGTTATGAAGAGAGATGGCATGTAAAACACACTCTCCGTTCAGTTTTTAGCTGTGAGGCCAGAGCACGTCACGGCTGCAGACTTCTTCCTGTCCTTCATCTTCATTTCCACTCTTTATCTCCGGTGAATTAACTTGTCAGGATGCCCTTCAAGACACAGTTGAGCCCCGTAATATTTATCTGCACTCAACTTCTGTCTAGGAATAAGGGCTTGTTGGAAGGATACATATTAGATTGGATATTAGAACAGAAATAGTCTGCAGTAAATTCTGATTTATATACACTGATCATGCATTGCGAGGTTGGAGCTGAGTAGTCCCTCTTGCTGAAGCCTTGTTATTGTTGTAAATACATTTTTCAAGTCAAGATCAAGGGTACAGCTGTTTCAAAAAGAGTTGTGGTTGCTTTTAAAGCCATCCATTTGCAAAACAGAGTTGTAAGAAAATTGTACAAAGCGGCACGGTAATAGCTGTCATTAATAGTGTTGAGTCATCACCACCTCCAGTGCAGTGAGTAATGGGTGGCAGGAGGTGAGAAGTAAACCTGTTCAATATTTAACCTGTATTTAGAGAGTTTACACAGAAGCAGCTGGCAGCTGTAAAATGTGGGCAGGCCTTGTTTTGAAAGGCTAATGAATCCAACGATGTTCAAGCCATCTTTTGGTAAAAACTGTGGATCATAAAAATCAGCTTTATTAAGCAAGCTCTTGAATTTTATGATGTAAGGAGTAAATACGGTAGGTTTCCTGTCGTGTGTTCATAATACAATTTCGGGACCGGTGCTATATGTGAAATTGGAATTTAAAATTGATGCAGCATTAATTTACTCTTTGGCTAATGTTTGTTAAATTGATTCTCTATATTTTTTAAATGGAAGTGTATACTTTGAAAAAGTATAAAGTAAAAAAAAGTTCAAATAACCACTTCATCTAAAAATACTAATACCACGGCTACAACTACTACAACTAGTACTACTACTACTAGTGTTAGTAGAGAGGCCCATATTATTACTAGTTTATTATTACTATTATTAATTTAGTTTTTTATTAAAACTAGATTTTTAATTCTCCTCTTTTATCTGCTCTTCATTGGCTTCCTATTAAATTCAGAATAACGTTTATACATTTTTTTTAACATTTTTTGGTTGTGCACCTTATCTTATGGTCTGATGTTTTCCAAACAGGGTACTTACCTGGGGTTCCTCGATTTTGCAAAAGTATTATGGGGGAAATATCCTTTAACCCCCTTTTTTGTGGAACTAGTTCCTAGTTTTGGTTCAGGGATCAGACACCATCTGCAGAATAGTTTAAAAACCTTCCTTTTTCACAAGACTTATAGAAAAGGATGGCTCAAGAGACCCTGACAAGTCCCAAATGTCATGCTGTTGAAAAGTAAAACTAATGGGGGATCTCCCATGATGCATTCTTTCTCACTCTGCACTCCTTTAAGCCTAATGTGCATCCTGCAATGTGCTCAATGATGTGTGTTTCTCTTTCAAACAGTATTCCTGGCTCTGTGGTACAGTGCTTTTCATGTCTTTTCTGTATTTCTCAAACAGCCGGTGAGACAGTGCATGTTAGGCTAAATATATTTGAAGATATGTGGCGTGAAAAATTATGAAATGCATCAATGAAAGCTAAGAAAAGGGATATATTTCTGAAGTAGAACTTTGATGAATAATATGGGCCTCTCTGCCCATGCAGGGTTTCAGACAAAAGTCTTATGCTGGTTCCTCAAAGAGAAGTTCTCAAATTTAGGTCAGAGGACATATAACTCTAATGAAAATATACTCCCTTGAGTTGAAGTGGCTTGGTATGAAAGACAGAAAAAACTCAATGACCGGAAACTGGAATAAGTTGATTTATGCAAACACTGGAGTAGGAGATTTGAAAATTAGAATGCTGGTCAAAACAACTCAATCAAGGAACAAGTAGACCAGATGGAAGCTCGTTGTTTTGAACAAATCAAAGTATTCTAGAGTCAAACAAGGCCATCTGTCCAATAATTTTGTCATCAAAATTTCTTCCATCGGTATATGATACAATGAGTGAAATACAATGTCTATTTGCAAATCTGATATGAGGGTTAAAGGGGATTTTACAAGCTACTGCATCAGAGATGGTCTTATTCTACTTACATTTGTGCATTTTAGTTCCATTTCTTTTTGTAAATTAATGATAACATACAATATGTCATGTTGTTGTTCCTCCAATTGTATTTACCTCATTCTTAGACACAGTCAGGACCAGATGATCTATTTTAATACCTCATGAAATCTACAAATGTATATTTTCCCCCACATGACTTATTTAAACAAAACATCACAAAGAATTAATCTTTCCAACTTGTTTGAACAAGAAGTGTTTCTTTGGTCTATATCTATAAACCCGGCAATATATAAATATATTTGTGTAATGATAAAAGTTATTCTGATAAATACCTTTTTTCTTTTAGAATTATCAAATGGATACTAAATGTATGCTGTGCAAAAGTCACCACTTTCTATCGAATATCCAGATATTACTATATAAATTTAAGCTAACAAAGCAAATACTTATTATCATGAAACCTATTGATGACTACATCAGAAGACAGAAATGCAGACACAATCAAGCAACTATTTGTGTTGGTCCCAAAGGAGGCATTGCTTCTTCTTCTAACTGTACATGGAATATATATGAGAAAAAAAAAGTTTCCACATACCTATCACAGACACACAGCCCAGAGGAGCTATTAGTGATGCTGGGGCAAAGCCGTAGGCAGCAAAGTTCCCCAACTCCCCGACACCCATGAGAACCACACCACACCACCACATCGCAGAGGTGTAATAAGGCTTGGAGCCACGCTGAGCCTGACGGACATGGGCATATTTCTGTCGGGAAGAGGATTAATCAGTCAACTTAAGTGGAAATGTAGAGCTGCATAAATTGAAACACCACTTAGACAACAACAGCCTGGCAGGTAAACATTCAAAGGCTAAAAAAAGATGTGATATAAGAGACAAGGACCACATTGGCTGTCACAAAGCACTAAACAGCTTCCTCTGCTAATTAGCATTTCATCATGGAAACAGCTTGACACCAATTAAGCGAGTCAATGAAGTGTGAAGTTGTACAATCCTGATACAAATATAACCTATACTTGATTAACAATTTTATCTCTGGTAGCAAATCCTTAGCATTAATTAATAATAGAGTTTTTTATGTCTAGTTGAAACTTTCCCGCACAGAATTTTAATAAACAAAGCACAACTGAACATACAGTACAGCAAACTGGTACTGTGTTATAGAATCTACGGAAAAGAAGAACCCCAGTCTTTTTTAACCCGAAACTGTAAAACTGTAAAAGCTTTTAGGTAACTGTAAACTTTACACACATTAAGCCCCACACTTAATAATACTAACTTTGTATGTACTCCATTTGTCATTTTTTTAACTAATCAAACAAATTGGGTTAACTTAAAATTAAACAGGGTTTGAGCTATTTCAAAAAGTTTTTTGTACTTCACAGAGCTATCTGAAAAACGGTAGGTTCAGATATTTTTTTTTTGTAAGAAAGAGAAAACAAGAAGGAAAAAAATAGAACTGTGCTGAGAAGTGTACGGCTACATTTGTACCTGTATGTTGAGAGAAATGCTGATGAGGACATTCCCACTTATGGACACTATGATCCCCAGAAGATAAGTCTGTGCAAACGAACAACAAACAAGAAGACGATTAGATAAAATTCTGGTTGTCAAACAACTCCAAGCAATCCTCATACTCTCTGGCCTTCCTTGCCTCCAGCTGTCACATCTGTCATTTGCATGACAACTACAGAGAGACAGAGAAGGCTGTTTTATTGGTGTTTTGTTCTGACGTTCGGGTGTATTTACAAATCATACCCTTACACTCATAAACTCAAAACACCGCTGACAAAGATAGACATGTGATACACAGAAAAAATAAACACTCTGTAATAATTCTCCCATGACATTTGTCACTTGTGATGCAGGTAGGTAAACACATTTATACATACACAAACCTTGATCTATTTATGAGTAAAAATACACTTACTGACAATATAAAAATTTGCTAAATGTAAGGCTATCGGGCTTTAAGACACATGTTTTTATTTTCATACAACGAATTCATGTTTAATTTAATTTTTTATTTATTTCAAGATTTATTTAGTATAATGGGAATTTAAAATGTAATTTCTAATTATCCAAGAAAATATTAATCAGAAATTATATGTATGGGTTAAACAGGATTCAAAATAAAATAATATTTTTGGCTTGACTTAAAACCACGTATAGTTGTAGCCTAAACTCTCTTAAGATAACTTTTCTACTGGTCAACAACTACTAATGTTTTAATTAATGATGCAAAATTAGACAAACATGAGTGAAAAACATTTTATGAATCAATATTAATGCCTTCAGTGTTAACATAGAGAACTATGTGACAACATGAATGGGTTTTTATATGAGACGAAGTTTGATTTTTTAAATAGAATTGTGCAGAGTTTCACCTGATATCCACATCTTACAATATATAATTTGAACTAAATTCTGTTGTAAAAGTAGTAAATTGAGTAGGACTTGCGTATTGTGAGCTCACAGATAAGCTTATATTTCATATGACTGACTGAGACTCAAAGTACCAAGAGTGGCATAAAGAGTTTATTACTTCAGCTGTTATCGCATGGTAGCAACATTGGATACTCCTCTGTCCATTTGAGTTATTAAAAACTTCTTTAGGGCATTAACTAATCTGAAAGTCTTACTTTTAAGTAAAAATGAGACATTCAAAAAGCAATAAAGCAGTTTTTTTCTGTAGTTAGACTATCGGGCCATCCATTTTCTATGCCCGTTTAATCCAGTTTAAGGTTCTGGTTAGAGTTAATTAAAAAAATTGAATGTTAAATATGCCCTACCGCAAGTAAACAATCTGTAAATACTTGAAAAATATGTTCAGACATTACTTACATATTTATTTAGCCAACTTTAAGGGTGAGTTAACAATTTTTATGTGATCTAAGGAGAACAAACTTTTGCTTCCCCTATACCCGAGACATATTACCACGAAGATTAAATTTAATTTCAGGTCATAAACACACCAGTGCCTGTGGGTGGACAAACTTTATGAAGGAATCAAAGAGCACAGCTGGGGGTGGAATGTGACGGATGAAAATCTAGCTATGAGAACACTGGAGAAGTAGACACAGGAATACACCATAACTGTATGTCTTGAAAGAGCATTATGGGGGAGGTTGCAGGGGAAATACTGGGGGAACACAAAAGGGCAAAAGACCTGTCAAGAGAAGGAATACAGAGGAGGAGAAGTAACACAGTACAGTTTTCAGTAAGGTGACACTTTACCAGGTCAGGCAGTTGATTAGACAGAAGATTACTGAAAGACATGTTAGTGTATGAATCTTAAAGGTCAGTTATCCATTTTAGCAAACAAGGCAATTTGGGGGGCGTTGAAAACATTACATTGTTGACAGCTATTCTGTCAGAGGAAACTAGTTTGAATGAAGGATAAATAAAATCCTTTTAATCTCTTTCAACACCTTTCTTTTAGCAAGTGAGCTAGCTAAGATTGTCTATGTGACCACTCCGTTCAAATGAAAATGAGTTAAGTTTTGATAAGAAATAATCTTAAAACGAAACTTAAGACATTCTCTAGGTGTTGAATCGACTAAAAATAAATAACATAAAACATAAATAAAATAAAATAAAACATAAATAAAAAAATTATTGCATGTCTCATAGTAGAAATGAGGAGATAAGGAGAAGCTATGTTTGCATTTTCCCTAAAACCCCCAAAATCATTGCGAATAATTTCTGACGTACTTCTTCATCACAACATAACTCTATCCCTATACAATCAAAATCAATATTTATAGCATAAAATGTCTTATCTCTTCACCGTTCTTATAAAGATTTTAAGCCTGGTGGACAAAAGTCCAATTAAAATCTGCCACATTAGGTTTGTTATTCTCCTTTCCCTTTATCTTCCTTTATCCTTCTCCTCCACTTTCACTTTAGCTCCTGGTCTAATACCAAGTCTATGCCCCCAGAAATAATTATACAGAACCAGAACCAACGGGATCTAGACTTCGATTGGTGTGTTTGCATATTTGTTTGATGATTGTGGTGTGTGAGAGGTAAACAAGAGTTGGGAGGAAGCTGTGGCGGGAGCAGATGAGTAGACTGCTGATGAGATTCCTAGAGGACTGATATCACATCAAAGTAAAGTATACGCGTTTGTGTGTACAGTGACAGGCTCAAATGTTGAAGCAGACACACAGACAGTGCTGGGGTGGCTTGGACTCAGCTTCGTTTATCATCCAACAGACAGCAAAATCCATCATATGTTCCCTGTTCACTAAATCAAGATCAATAACCTTGTTAAGCCTTGCAGGAAAGGGTGTGAGTGGCACCTCTGCTCTGTTGATATTGAGCCATAAGGAGGCCTCTGATAATACCAACAGAGGGCATGATGAGGTGTTTGACTGTGTGAGTGTGTAAGAAACTGTGTTATGGCGGTGTACTGCCTTAGGATCATTCATTCTGCAGACTTCACACAGAAGACAGCAATTTCAAGTGTGAACTGGGATTAATCCCACCCTCTATTGGTTTTATTTACGACATATTAGGTTTACGAAGCCGTTGAATTCACACCACTTACAGTGAATTATGATTTCCTACATTTTATTTTTGACTGTTTTGGTAAAAACTGATTTTGGATGTCCAGAAGGTCATGGCAGGAATAAAGCAACCTACTTAGACAAGAGAAAACTGGATTCTCCACAAACCGACAGAGACAAAGTCACAGGAGAGTATAGGAAAGAGAAAGGAAGTAGTAGAGACAGATGAAGAGCGAGAGTTTTCCTGTGACAGGAAGAACAAACAAAGCAGCCCTGGCTGGGAGCGCCTTTTGCTTGCCGGATTACTTAGCAAATATTACACACATATCCTGCAGAGAGAAAAAGACAGCACACCACAAAAATCATTGAGGGCATGTTCTGTTAATATAGGTAAACATTTAAAGGTAGGCCATATTTCTGTCCATAATGATGGAAAGTAAGTCATTTTATTCATTTAAGTAAGATATTCAAGATTGATTTTGAGATACTGTAACTTTTCTAGGTACTACCTTACCCATTTAAAAGCCTGATTCGTGGCTACATCTGTCATTGTTAGCTATATTTCAGGAAATCTGAAACCAAACACTGTGAATAAGTAAATAAGTAAAACCAATATTCTATTCATTACGTTCAAGATGTGAGCCCTTCTACCAGTATAACTGACAGCATATGAAAGACATCTTGGTGTTGTTTTAATGGAGATCCTCAAAGTCACAATGACACAAAGTGAATAAAAAGACACTTCTGCAACAGTCAATAAAGTTTTAATAGCAAGATTAAAAATATATATATATAATGTCGCAAGACAATCTTCGCCAAGTGTCAATATTCCATCTATTTCCCACCTAAGTGAAATGTGAACAGTGTTTAAAAGGAAGTGAATGAGTAAATACAAATCCAACATAAATGCAAACACATTACCTATGTGTTCATGAAGGCTTTTTATGTGACCTTGTGCACTGTTTGTAACTTGAACAACACCCAACATCTGTCTTGGAAAATATTTACCCTCCCTCATAAAGGCAAAATTTACACTTTCTTGGCACGTACCTTTTTTTCTTTTTTTTTAACCAACATGAACAAGGTACAGTGGAATCAGAGCAGAACACAAGAACTAGTTCCAATTTAAAAACTAAATTTCTCACCAAAAAGTCTAAATTTGAAGCTGAATGAGCTTGATGGCTGATTTGGGGAACTATGGGCACTAATCCTTCTCTTCTCTATGACACTGACATACTATCATTTGGACTAACATACATACAAACAAACAGCATAGTCCATTGTGCGAACTAACAATAGGGATTTGTTCCCCTCTTGGATGGGCTGATCTTTTCAGTGACAGTGAAGTCAGAAGAGGGATGGGCAAGAAAGGTGGCAAATCCGAAGGAAAGACATACATTTTTATGTAATTAGCAAAGAATATAAATTCGAACTGGAACTGGAAATGAAGTGTGTTGCGGTGGTGAAAATATATAAAACCTAGAAATGATTTTTTGCCCATAATGAGTTCCACTGAGAACAGGACACTTTTCAACTTTAAACAGCATGTTTACAAAGTAAGGCAGTAACCACGATCAAGGCACTGAACAAATAACACGAAGCAAAAAAACATAGCCAGAAGGATAAACAACACATTGGGTTATTCTTAGAACTTTACATACATCGAAGCCACACAATCAAATAATTAAACCCAATTCTTTGCTATAGGTGAAACATTTGAAAATGTATCTGTATGTATTTATATCTCATTTGGGGTCTTATCAACTAACCAGTGTCATTTCACTCTCATACTCCACCATTTATGGCACGTACACACGTTGTCAACATTTTGTTAAGTGTTTGTTTAACTGTTATTAAGTCATGAAAACATCTGTACAGAGCAACCATAAAGACAACCTCTTAAAAGGCAGGCTTTATTTAGTGGCATCAACACTTACAGTACTGCTTTCCTTACTTTGCATAGCTGTCTAAGAGTGAGACAGACACATATTGTCCCATGGCTGTCGAGATTCTCCCTTGGGATGGTGGGTTGCGGGGACCATTAGCCAGCTGCTTCGGACGTGTTACAGTAGGTCTATTCTCTTACAGCCCACCCATGGGCCATTACTCACGCCTCTCATCCCTCCTTTGCTACTCTTCTGTTTCCCTCCCTGCCTCTCGTCGGTAATGTCAAACAGAGGAAATGTGGCAAAAGAAGACACTACGGAGTCATTAGTACACAAGAAAAATGTGTCTTTGGAATGGAGTATATGGTCAAGAGGACTTGCAAAGGCAAAGCAAGAGCTTTACAAACCCCCATTATCAGAGACACACTCTGAATTTTTTATTTATCACACATTAGAGGAGGGAATTTGGAAAGTTTCAAACATAGGAAAAGAAGCTTTTCAACACAATATTTATGCATGACCTCTTTAGAAAATGGCCCAAACAGGTGCCAGGTCTCTGCACTGTTAAGCTTCCTTTTCCTTTTTCATCACATACAAAAAAAGGCCGTTTTGACTGGATTTTTTATTTTATGGATAACTTAATATCCTTCGGTATCAAAGTGTGACTTCCTTCTGACAAAGAAGTTCCTGAAAAAAATGGAATCTTTAATCTTACAGTACCAGAGAAACCAAGCAACTTTAACATGTTAACAATATTTGGCTTTTTTTTTGCTTATACACCTTTTTCTTTCTGCTATTTATGGAAAACAATCTAGTTCAACAACAGTGTTTCATTTTCTTATTATACAAAAATGTCTAAATGTAATATGTAAACCTATGACGTGTGTAAAGCACTTATTTTGAGCTGACACCTTTGATGTAAAACAGAGAAATATCCCAGAAAAGGAACTGTACGACCTGATGTCTTGCTTTATCCTTGCATGGACGATGACACGAAAAATTAACAAATGCATTAATTTGTTATTTCAATAAACATGTTTTTCTTAGCATCCAGAAACATCTTGTTCGCATGCCACGGTGAAAGTTCAACAAACTCACCTGGAGGGGGTTTTCCATAATTTCTGCCAGGTGAGCCTGAGCAGGGCTTAGAGTTTGAGGAGAACTTAAATTCGCCATGTGGAACTGTTGATGGAAGCAGGGAGTAATCCTGGATTACAGCTCCAACGCTGTTGACATCTTTTTATTTTCTCACCCCATCCAAGGCATCCCACATCCCGGTCGCTCTGCGGGCGGAAAAGTTGTGGAACAGGATAAAGCGTTTGTGACGGCTTCAAGTGTCAATGGGAAATTGGAAATTCGTTAAACAAATGCGTGAAAGCAACACAAAGATTGATTTTCGATTTGTAGACAACATCCTATTTGACTGTTTTGGATGAGGGAATTAGATTGTGGTGTGTTAAAGTGAACCTCACTACCAAAGATTTGACATTTTCTTGAAAATACTTCAAAATAACCACTTTATAACACTTTATAATCACTTGAACTAGATACTAACAGGTTGTGACACTCTTTCATATAACTTGATTCAAATAGTAAGTTAAAAGCCCGAAAACTGGACCAGATTGCTTCACATAATTTATATGTGTGTGGTGGTTGAATTGGGATGAAATGGAAAGTGAATTCCATGTTTCTGTTTGGGGAAAAGTATTTAACCTCATTGCCTGGTGTGGGCTTTAAAAAAATTGAGCTATCTTTTTCTGTTTTTCCTAAATTACTCTTAAAACCCGGGAATCAGGGCTGGGACAACAAATAACGTTTAGTAATATACGTCGGAAGTCAGATAAAGTACTATCACTTAACATTATAACTGTTGCCATCTGCTGGTCACGTTTAAAAATGCAGACATCCTAAATATGGTGTCCGGTGGAAAAAACACAATATTGCCCATCAAAGTAAGATGGCAATGCTCTCACCTACACAAAACAGGTGTGCCATTGTGTAGAAATTTGCATATTCATTTAAACTCACTCTTCATAATAGCTGTTTGAAAATCAGCAGCTGCAAAGAAGAAAAAACACCAAAAAAAGAATCATAACAAATGAGGTTGAGCACAGGGCTGAGCAAATCAGACAACAGCATCTGATCTCCATTCAGAATGCAGAATAGATCCAGCTATTAGTACCTCCTGGTCAAAGGGATGAGATTAGATGCATTGTTGTGTTGTCTTTTATTGGATATGATTGATCCGGCGTCCTCTCTGTGAAGAGAAGAATGATGAATGTGTGTTTGTGTGTCTGCTGTGTGATGTGGAAAAACTCAAATCCTGCATATGGGGCTGCTGCTATTTCTCATATTTCTGTCCTGACACATACTTAAATCCATTATTTCTGAGAACTGATCCATAGCATTCTGCATCTACTTCAAAACAAACCGTTTTTTTGTATCCATCATCAGTTTTCATATGCTTCAATTGTTTAATTTTGTGGTGATTTTTGACATTTTTGAGTTGCAATTTTGTCCGGCCTTATGAATTATCATGATTTTTATGTATGCAGGTTTGAGACATTGTGGAAAATGGATGACCATGAGAAGATTCAGTCTGAAGAGAAAAAATGTAAAAAAAAAAAAAAAAAAGAGAGGTCAACAGTGTCTCAATATTAGATATCCTCTTATCACCAGGGGGAGGAAGACGGTCTGAAATGTTAGCACACAGCAGATCAACTCCCACCTGGCTCTCAAAACTATGAGGCTACAGCACAGAAATAAATTACTTGCAGCAACTGTATACATATTAGGGCCATTTCTTTTGTGGTCAGACCTCCACTTTTTAAAAAAATAAAACGTGTTTTTTTCCAATTACTGTCATGGAAATGTCTCTGTATTTACAGATGGGTGAAACCAGCATAAAGTGGGTCACCATGTGCCACCGCGACAGCTACAATGTACCATGCAATTGATTCAGAAAATGTCTGGAACTCAGCTGTATGGATGGAACAACGCAGTTCAAAATATGATATCTCATTTGGGTGTTTCGTGATGGTTGGGATAGTGCTATCTAGAGCCAGTCAAAAAAAACCCCACAAGAGTTCAACTTTCTTGGGATCTTGTGTCTGTTAAGGCCAAAGTAATTTATTTCCAAGGTTTTAATAATCATGAAAAATATTCTTGTCCATTGCAGTATCCTGAGTGCTTGAATGCTCAGTCTTGTCTTCTTTTGTCAACTTTGTTTTCCATTATGAGACAAATGGGTTTAGTTGGTTAAAAGTCTTAACCATGAGCAAGTAAGGCTTGCATGCGCATTTTCTTCCAGTCTAAAACTATGCTGTTACAGAAACTTACATATGTGGTTTGGCAATGTCTTGCTGATATAGGCAAGGTCTTCCCATTGTTATACTGCTTTGACACATGACTGTACATTCATAGTACCATTTGAGATGCAGGCTTTCATAATGAGTGTTGACAACAAGTTGGATTGCAACTCTCAGTTCATATCAGCTTTAGGTTCTACTCCACTAGAATCTTCCCCTTATAGTTCTGATGCAGCATCCATGATTTTTTTTTAAAGTAATATTTTCAATCACTCTCATCGTCTTTTCAGCGTCTGCACAGAAAAGACAGCTGATCTGTTTCCTGTTCACAGACCAATCTGCGTTTTTAACTGTACCCAATTAGCTAAAGTATGTAACTCCAGTTATCCATTTGAGAATCCCTTACTTTTCCAATGTTGGTCAGAATTGTTGCTACCTTTTAAAAAAATTGTAAGATGTTTCGTTTTCAGCACATGATGCAGTTAGTCATTTCTGTTGTAAATAAAACACTGATCTGCAAATAAATACAATATACTTCCATTGGAGTGTTATAGTACATTTAAGCTTCTTTGTACCTAAGACTGTGGGACTGATAATTGTTAAAAAGTATTCAGTTCAAACGTTTTTGACGTCACCACCATTTGTGTCCGTATGTGCTCAAAAGTCACATTGAAAGTCTCATGAATTGTAAAAATTGTGGAGTTGTGTGTCTGTGTGGAAGTATTTTCCATCTTTGTCTGTCACTGGTTAACTGTTTTTTTATTTATTTTTTCATTTATTGTCTCACTGGTTACTCATGCCTGTGTTATAGTGATAGAAGTACAGTTGATCCTAAAGTAAATTTGCTTATAATGTTAAGCAGGTGAACTCAACCTTGAAGAACTTAGGGCTAATAATGTTTTCATGTCTTCTATGCATGATTGCTGTACTAAAATGCACTCACAGCTTACAGCAGCAAAGCCACTCTCCACCTGTATTCATCCTTCTCCTTCCCCGACTCTATCCTAAGTCAACCAGTGTTCTTTGCTATAATAATCAGGACTCATTTGCTGTGATTATTCTGGTGCGAAGTAGAAGAGGAAAGATGATTGAAAGCCCGTTTTACTTGACATGTATGAATACCACTGCTAAACGGATTCCCTTTTTTGCTATATCTACAAATTTCTGTTCTCCTGGTGGCTTATTCTTTAAAGTTGACAGGGATTCTCTTTGAACGGAAACTTCTGTGATGGATTTTGAGCCCTAAAGAGATTTCAGTTGACATCCTGCCGTTTACACTCGAGGAAAGCTTTAGCACTGTTCTGAACTTTGACCTGTAAAGGAGAAATATGTTGAGCGATTGAAACGTGACTGAAGACTAAACGAAACTGGTGAGGAAACAGGAATGGGAGGTGGTGGGGTATGGGGGAGTACATTTTTTCATAGATACAAAAGAGACAAAAACAAGGCGGGAGAAGGAAAAAGGGCTGAAAGAGGAGAGCGGAAGATAAAAGAAGCCTAAAAAAAGAATCAGGGAGCAGCAGAATTATGCGACAAAAAACTCCTACACATTCTCACTTGAGCCTGCACCTCAAGCTTTGAAGGAAAGAAGAAATTGAACAGCATCCATACCTTTGTCTGTTTTTATCTCATTTGGTCCTGTATGTGATCTTTTTCATATACTCTTTGCGCTATTTCCTTAGAAATAAGTCAGTGACTGAAAGGCTAAAGCAAACATTTCTTAAAGGGAACAGTAGCTGTTTTGGTGGGTATGAGGATGAGATGTTCAGATGAAGACTTGACTGCATTTGCATTTAAAAGTATCGAAATTAACTGGTCCCCTTTAAACTTAGAGCAGTTTATCAAAGTAAAATGTAGTTGTTTACCAATATCAACACACACACATCGATAAAAAACATGTCTTAAAAATTCCTTCAGATTTCATCTGCTGTTTGACACAAGAACATTTCCTGTCTATGACACTTGACTCAACAAGGGAACCCTGATTTTTTATTGGCAAATGAATTTATGATGAGTTCAAGGGCCATGTTTTATGCCTTCAATGTGATGCTCTAGTCTGATATTCAAACCATCATTTTAAATAGGTAGTGAGCACATATTTTTTCCTTTATCTGCTGTTTGGTTGCCAGGGATGAGAAGCAAGATAAAAGGTGTTTATTACTTTCGGAATACATTTAGGAAGGGGACTGCAGAGATCTCCAATCAGAAGATGTGAATAGAAGCTTGCCACGAGTGCACAGAATGAAAAAGTGAGTGATTTAAAATGCAGGAGGCATTCATTGAGACGAAAGGGCTCTGATTACACTTCCTTCCCCCCTTGTATTTGGTTTTCACAACCAGGCATGGTTGGAAAATCCAACTCCACAATTATGTCTGTGGCTGACTGAGAGTTACATTTATCGACATATTAAAGTATTTGATGTTCCTCGTGCCTCGAAAATTGTTATCTGGTTTTTGCATTGCAAAATGCAATGCAATCCCTGTTCGTTTGGACAGGTTTTGCAAGTTAAAAGACCAGTTTTCTCTAACTGTTTAGATGTTACATTATGGTGAATGCTTTGTGCTCCTTGGGCCGTTCTCCAATCCTGTGACCTGCTGCACAAGTATCATTGCGCATGGAAGGTAATTTACTTACAAAATTATCAGCCATGACATTTTCACAAATTTTCTAATGGAAAAAAATGTTGAGTTGATCAACCATTTCACCATGGTTTTTATTTCCAATATCATGCAATTTTGAAGGAAAAAAAATATTCCTCAACTATATCTTCACGAAAGAGCCAAACTAGCTTTTTTGTTTCTATAGTGTGGGCTCAACTTGATCTGTTGTTAATTTATTGGAGGTTTGTCACGTTTTGCCTTCAAGGTATTTTGGTACTGGCATGGTTAACTGATGGGCCATTCCAGGAGTTAAAAAAATCCAAGGCTTGGTATAAAGTATTTTACCAAATAAGGAATAATTTGATAAAATTCTAAAACATTATGATTTAAAATGAAGACACATGTTATTTGGGGATGGTTTTATATTAACTATAGTCATCTTTAATTTCACAACCACTCTGATTCATATTGTGAGCCTTCAAAGGACCTAACCTCTTCGCTCTGTTTTAACATATAAAATGGATGTGATTAGCACCACAATTAGTTTTATTGTAAATCCTGTTTGTGTGTTGAGGGATCAGTATCTCAATCGTGATATCATATAAATGACAGCTATTTTTAGAATTAGTAAAATGCATTTATCCTGTGCTCTCATGTGCATTTTTTAGAGATGGAATGAAAATGAGAAAGTATTTTCTTTGAAAAGCAAAAGCTACTACAGTTAAGATAGCTGATCTAGAGACTTGAGGAAAAAAGCTGTAAGGAATAGTTCATCCTCCACAAAAATGGCACTATAAATTCAACCCTGTGGGAGAGAAATGAATAAAAAACAGCAGGTGTCAACAAAAGGTAGAAAGTGAAAAATCTGCAGTTGATAGTCTTTTAGCAAAAACTACTTAAAACAGTAATCCTGACCAGTATCATGGCTTTAATATAATAATAATAAAGAAGCTTCTTCACCCACACTAATGAAATAAGAGGAAATATGTTAATGTGTGGGGCGGCACAGTGGTGTGGTGGTTAGCACTGTCGCCTCCCAGCAAGAGGGTTCTGGGTTCGAATCCCGGGACCTTTCTGGGTGGAGTTTGCATGTTCTCCCTGTGTCTGCGTGGGTTCTCTCCGGGTTCTCCGGCTTCCTCCCGCAGTCCAAAAACCTGCATGTTAGGTTGATTGGAGATTGGGGAAATTGCCCTTAGGAGTGAATGTGAGTGTGAGTGGTTGTTTGCCCTTGTATGTCCTGCGTGTTGCCCTGCGATGGACTGGCGGACTGTCCAGGGTGTACCCTGCCTCTCGCCCATTGACCACTGGGATAGGCTCCAGTTCCCCCCGCGACCCCAACAGGGAATAAGCGGTATTGATAATGGATGGATGTTAATGTGTGATCAGAGCTACCAGTCAAGACTGATGGTTTTTAAAGAACAAGAAGACACATAAAAAACACCAAATCTAATTTCTTCCACAGTAAATTGACTCTCCCAGGAGGTAAAATACAAACATGATCCCAAAATACAATTTTTACACCAGCCATATCTTTAAATGTTGAATATCAGAGAGCCTTAAGTAAGTTTTACTCAGTGAGAAAAATAACTAAAATAAATAAATAAATAAATAAATCACATCAGATTCATCAAGGAGTTTTGGTGATCAGGAGACAATCTAGACAAAAAATCTCCCCAGTTCTGCTGGATACAAAATACGATATATTGAATAAGGCTTGATTCAGTGCATGTCCTTGCAAACAGTTGAGTTCCACAAGAGACAAAAATTAATAGGAAAAACCTGTATTTTTCACAACGTGAGTAGCGCGTGGGCTGCCTTTAAAGGCTTTGGCTAAGCTTTCAAATTTCCTACAATGCTGCCTTGTGAGGGTGTTGAGGATCTGTCAAGGTATTTGAGATTATCTATAATACAATCAGTCCTTGAGGAGCAGGGTTAGAGTTTACATAAAACCCCAAAAAGGCATCCATGGTGACAACGTTTTGCAGGAACATTACCGCGAAGACTCATTTTGATTAAGCTATTGGTTTGGCGTACATGTTTGCTTTCTAATTCTAAAGAGGAAAGAACAGGGACAAATGATTCACATGCCCTTAAATATTATCTTATACTATAGACCTGAGCCTGAGAACTGTTCAAGGATATTTCTTCAATAAGCAACACTTTTTGGTTACATTTTATGCATGTATTTAAGACACAAAGACCTGGATGACCTGGATAGTTTTTTTATTTCTGAATTCTGACTATTGACATTTTCAGACCGAAGCACTTTAGGATGAAACTGAAAATCTATTCAGTATGTTCTTGGCTTCAAGTACACTGAGGATCTCTGACTTACTAATAAAACAGGTTTGTAGAACTGCTTACTTTCACCTTGAAATGTAAAAAAAAAATAGAATATTGTGTCTCTGTTTGAGGCAGGTAAACTACTAGACATTTGCTAAATTACCTGCTACTAAGGAGCTTTGATTTATTTACAAATTAAACAAAGGGCAGGTCATGAGTAGTGATGAAAGTGCCAAAACTTGACTGGAATTATCCCAGTATTGCTAAGACTTATCCAGATTTCTGAACAAGCAGTAGTCATGTGGAAACCAAACAGATCAACACTTTTGTCTACCTGAAACATGATTGCTATAAGAGATGTACAGACAAAGAACAAACACTGTTTGTAACATTTGTAATCTTTTTTTCTACGTGCAAACAGCTTTTTGCTTTGGGGCTTCTTGATGAACAGCTTGAGAGATGAAGATGGGTTTAACAGATTTAATTCATTCACCCCATGTATCACACACAGAGACTATATATATTTTCATGAATGTTACCTTCATTATTGCTACACATTAACAGCATACATCAACAACCCTCAGCATGAGAGGTAAGCCAATCAAAGAGGCACTTTAAAATCAGACATCCCTTTCCTGAGTAAAACGGACCAATCTAAAAAAGAAAATGCTTAAGAGGATGCCTACACAACCCTGTGCAATACTGAAGAAATCTCATAACTGCAAAGTCCTAACTTACCTGAATGAGCCCACACATCTTTTGTTCAGACTGCACAACAAAGCTTTAAAAAGGTAGAGCCCCACTGGAACAATTTCAGTTGACTTCTGTATAACTCCAGATGGGGGAACTACCTGTGGTCTCCACAGTCTACCCAAGTTGGAATTCTTTACTTTGGCTCAGAAAAATAAAAGGACTCCTCTTTTGAACGGGATTTAAAAGTGGCCATCTGCCCTGTACCACTGAAGAATAAGAAATATCACAAGGAATTCATGAGGAAAGCTATGCCAGCAAATGCTTTCACCTTCACTCTGAATCCTTGGTATGTTGGAGGCAAAACCTGTAGTGCTTGATCAGTAGAATGGAAGCTGCTATGCAAGGCCATAGCTTTACCTTCTGTCAGATAGAGCTGTTAAAGATGTTACACTGAACATATAAAAGAAGGTGCGAGGATAGAACCCCATTCTCTTGAAAATTCAGATGGATTTCTAACATCATTTTATGTGGAGATACCTTGAGTGACTTTATATCATAACCCAACTGATCAATGACGTTGAACATTGACCATCAGTGGTAAACTTTACAGTACGGGCTTTCATTTGTGAGAATATTTTGTACAACTGGAAACAGAAGCCTTTTCATTGTAATGAGAAAACAAAAACCATTTTAAAACTACACTCAAACACACTCATTTCACATAAAATCAAGCAAAAGGAACAGATTAAGATGTGGTGAATCTGGGAATCCACTTCAGGGCGATTGTATTACTCCCGAAGGACAGTCTGAACAGGAATGGGTTACATTATGTGAATTTCTAAGGCAAACCTTTCCTCACTCACAGAAGAAGTCATTAATTCACTTTAAAAAATCTGTCACTTGTGAGTCAGTTAAGTCCGAGGCAATACATTGCCACAGCAGAGGGCACACATATGACCCCAAAAAATGTATTGGATTGTCATGTAGAACTAATATGACTCTGACAATTTTAATGGGCGATATTAAAATAAGCTTTGTGTATAAATATATATATATATATTTTGCTTGATCTTGGATAGCCTCTCTAGTGTTAAGGTGGGCTGAGGGATGGTCACATCTCGAATGAAGTATTTATGATTGTCGTTAGATAACTTTGCTTTTATTTTCTTGGAAATGTGTCACGCCTCAGTGCGTTGGTGATTCCCACTGCGCCCTGAGCTGCGCCTCGCCCCTCAGCATCATGATGCTGAGATCACTTCGGAAGGGCGGCGCAGAGAGAGAGAGAGAGAGAGAGAGAGAGGGAGAGAGAGAGAAGGAGAGAGAGAGAGAGAGAGAT